>VYXF01005742.1:471545-538166 GCA_013397295.1 Polioptila caerulea | reverse complement strand
TGTCCCGGGGATGTGCCGTGTCCCGGGGATGTGCCGTGTCCCGGGGATGTGCCGTGTCCCCCGGGATATTCCATGTCCCGGGATGTGCCGTGTCCCCCGGGATATTCCGTGTCCCCCGGGATATTCCGTGTCCCCCGGGATATTCCATGTCCCGGGATATTCCATGTCCCGGGATATTCCATGTCCCCGGATGAGCCGTGTCTCCGCTAGATGGAGCGCCCGGAACGGCGGAGCGGGAGCGCTCCCGGCCCCGCTCCTCGCGCGGAGCGAACCCGCACGCACCCGAGCCGCCCCCAGGGCTCAAACTCGCCTTGTTTTATCCCTCCAGGCTCCCTACAGAATGTTCCCAAAGTAGGGAGATCGCCCCTGCCAAGGAACGCACGCGTTCTGCTCGGAACTGCCCCGAACTCTCTACAGGCTGAACATTTTCTTTATCTTGCTGTCTTTCCTCCCCTCGAGCGCATTGGTGAAAGTAAGAGCTCGTGGCTGCTGCTCTTATGAAAAATCTAGATTTAATGCTGAATGCTTGTGAAACGTGTGTTGAGTGATGCTGAAGAGGTTATCTCTGTGCTACTGAGACTTTGGAGAGACTGGGTGTGAAGTACTGGAGAAGTCAGTGGATGTAACACCATGCTTAATAGAAACAGAAAATTAGTGATTCTTACTTGTCTGAGGTAATTACTTGCCTTACTGCAATGTCCTGATCTTGGTGCAAAAACCTACTAAAGGAGGGCAATCTTAACATAAACCCAATATTAGAAATAGGGATAGTCATGACAAGAATATACCCCTGGAAGGGTGAGATGTTGCCTTTTAGTTGACAAGAACAGAGGGAAGCCCTCTTATTTTATATTTTTTGACAATACAGAGTATTAAAAAAAAACCTGTTATACTTCCTCACTGTATTTTAAAAAGATATATTATATTTGCAGAAAATAGACTGCTATGTGACATACAGGCAGAGATATTGATAATTAATGGTAATTTACCAGATATGTTACTGATATATTCAATTTTATGATATGCTGCTTTTCCTGGTTTCAAGTCCTGGGAGCTATTTTTTTCATGTGGTGTTAGATAAGGAGGGTTTAGAAAAAGTACTGCTCTACTATTAGATTCTATGCCACTTGCCTGAATTATTTTTGTACTGTGTCAACCACTTTATAAAGTGGAAAAGAAACCACCTTCTTCACATGGAGCATTTAATATGCAGGCGTGATTTATTTTTTCTAACGCTTGATGTCTGGAGGCATACAATACTTGGAATACTGCATGCCTGCTCTATGTGTGAAGTTCTTTATGTAGGCTACTACTGAGACGAGTTTGAGGTGAAAAACGGTGTGGGACTGTCCAGATAATGTGTTTCAGAGCCTTTCTTTACTTGATGGAAATGGTTTGAATGTTAGACAGTCTGCTGTGGTGATTCCAAGGGTTATCTTCTAGGTCAAAGGTCTGGAAATGGAAAATTTGAACTTAAGTTTGAAGTTGACTACCAGGTCACAACAAACTGAGTGGTTGATTTTAAATAGGACGTGTTGCATTAAATAAACAGATGCATTACAAATATAAGTGGGTTTGGATTTGTAATGAGCTGTATGAGAAGTGCTGTTGGTCCTTTTTGCTTTGTTTCAGAGCTTCTCTGCTGTCATGTTTTTGTTTGCATATTCAAGATTGAGCCTGGCTTGCTGGTGGCGTTTTCCAAATGGTGTTCTCAATGAATGTGGGGAGAAGGTGCCTGTCTGCAAGTTCCCTGCCTGTGCCATGAGCCATGAGAAGGGCAACCCCAAGAGGCTGGAGGAGGGAATGTGGTAGTGCAGTAGGCATTGCATCCCAAATGGTTATTAGTGTGGGAGGAGGTTTTATCTCCTAGAATGTTTCTAGGAAATGGCACAGAGGCTGATGTGGGCAGTGTAGATGGTTGGCCTCTTTGGGGTTTTTTTTGTAAAATGTTGGTATTTGTTTTAAATTGATAGGTACTTGATAATAGCAGCAGCTGAGTTCCTGACCCAGAGGGCTGAACAATGGTGGGAAATGTCGTGTGCTGAAGGTGAAGTGGCCTTTGCAATTGCTCACTCTGGTTGTGGCAGAGAGAAGGGAAAATGGAGTTGTTGGTAATTTGCAGATGAGGTGTGGCTGGGATCTGTGCTGTTCTGTCCAAGTGCGTGGTGCTGTCACAGGGACACTGTCCCTGTGCAGGGGCAGGGAAGGTCAGGCTGTGCACAGGCATTCATGTCCCCTTGGCACAGCTGTGGTGGCACTCAGGGTATATATAGCCATAACTGGGACTGTGGGGGTGATTAATGGGCTGGGTTAGGGACAAAAGTGTGTGTAAACAAGGAAATGGCTTTAAAGAAGAGACATTGATTTTATATTTATAAAAATAAAACACACTTTGTTACCTTTTTTCTTTTTAGACATAATGACAAGTTATCCTTGGAAGGGATGAAAATTGGTAATGACTTTCCCCTGCATCTCTTGAAGGAGCATATATCAGGCTAAAGAATTGTGTTTCTTTTTCAGGTCTCTTACACTACTGAATTATGTATGTTTCTTGTTTCTCTGTGTATAGATCATTTGGATAGTTAAGATATTGCTGTTCTTGTTTTAATAATATAATTATGTAAATGTCAGGAATCCATAGTATTTGTGGGTCATGCTTTTCTGACTTTGAATTGAGTGAAAATTAAGGATAAAAGGCCAGTGAGAAATTCATTTTTACAATGACTGTTAGCTACATTGACAGTGCTAAATTCTCTTGAAGTAATTGTTCAACACACTGCTTTTAAGAATTTAATCTGTTTTATGGATGTCCTTTTAGCTGTAAAATAGTGCAATAGACAGAAGAAGCTTTGCTTGACCATCACCATGTTCCAGAAGCTCACTTTGGGAAATTGGATAGACTTATATGACTTATATAGTTCCAAACTGTTTGGCTAGGAAGCATGCTGCCTTTGATTTTGGCATAAAGTAGAAGGAGTTGGTTATCTTACATAACGTATTTGTTTTTCATTAAACATGCTGATAAGATCTCATTAAAGTGTCATGTATTATTTATGGTATTTCATATGAAACTGAACTGAGGGGAAACTTCTCTCAGCTTAGGGCATTTGCAGAATAACAGCCTTTCTGGGCTAGAAAAAAAATAAAAAGAATGAAGAAAAGCATGACATACTCCTGTCAGAACAGGAGACTGCTTAAGGCACAGAGAAAGAATGAAAAAAGGAGAAAGGGCACAGAGAGGTTTCGTTTCTCCTCCTCCTCACTTGCTCTTGCTCTGTGGCATGAGGGGTTTTCTGGTTGGTGGTTTGGAGTTTTTGTTTGGGTTTTTTTGGTGATCAGTTGGGGTTTTTTTTCAGTGATTAAATAATCTGTGCTGTTCTAGTAGATGAGTCCATGATAAACTGCAAAAACATGGATGTTTCCTAAGCCAAACCCAATTCCTTTATTGTAAGTTTGTGCATGATTGTGTTGGTGTTGATTACTGAGTTAGGAGTGCATTGGTTTCGTTGCATTGACTGCTTTTGAGAAAGAAAATTATGTAATAACTGATTCTGCTGGAAAATGTTCCGTTTTGCATGAAGCAGACTTAGTGGGTCTTAATCAGCCTCTGAGGCTTGTGTGGGTGCAGGTATGTGTGTGCACATGTTGAATGGAAAAGAAATGATTTTTTTAATGTAGGACCTGAGTTGCAATGACGTGTTTGGATTCTGTTTCCAGTTAAGCGCGGACTATTGTCTGTTTTTAGGGAAGATCTTATATCAAACCTGTTATGCCGTTGATGAAATAGACTTTTCTTGTATGTGGGTTATTTGCTTATTGTTGTTAGCATTCAAATCTTGGTCTCAGATGTGTTTTTGTGGGAATTATATATCCTATAAAATAGGTGATTTTCAAATCCTCTTCAGAGTCCTTTTAAAAGAAGGAACCCCTTCAAAACCTCAGGTGGTTCTTTGAGGTTTGACCTTTTTTCCTGAAGAATTAATATTTAATTCATTTGTCAAATTCTAATTAAAGATAGTAATATCTTCTGTTATACTTGAGTTGTATCTCAGGAAAAAAAAAAAAAAAAAGACCTGTAATATAGGACCTCAAGGACAAGCTGTAGTATAAATTATTTGATTTGCAGGTCACATCCTACTTTATTACATAAAGACTAACTAGATCTACTAATGAATAATTATTACTCCATAAAATAAAGGGGGGAGGGTGAATAAAAAGCTGGCAAGAGTGGAATACTAATTTTGAGGTATCGTTCTCAAAGTAGAAAGTAAACATTAAATTCTGAAAATTGCAAATGTAATTTTTCCATGTAACCTGATAGAGCAGTCCTTGATAATAGATTGACTAGCTGTCAAATAAATTGGTAATTTTAGATGAGATGGGCTTTAGACCAATTTTAAGATACAGTCTTTATCCAAGTGTGCTCCCCTCCCCTTAGTAAAGTAGACACAGTATGCCACAGAATTCTGTTTCATTCCCAGTGTTTCTGCTGCAGTGGTTACACAGCTCGGGCATAGTTTCACTGTAATGCTTTTATAGGCTTCTCTGGGAAGCCTGATAGCGAATGAAATGTAGAAATGAAATTAATTTGTGTTTTAAAAAAGCTCATTTGCTGATAGTGCTGCGTATTTGCTGGAATCCTCCTGACTAGCCAAGATTCTTTCCCTTTCCTACTTTGTGCTTCATACTTGTGTTCTTAGAAGGGGAAAGCCCTTTTCCAGTCAGGTGTGAGTCCTGGGAGGGGGAAGGGTGTGAGTGTGTCTGTGTGCGTGCAGAATCATAACAGGCATTCAGTCCCAGCTGGGCAATGACACTAATTGCCCAGATCTCATGGATGCCTGCGATGCAGCGCGCTCACTTTCTCTCCTTTCCTATCCTCTCCAGGGATTTTTAAAATGCAGTATTTGAATTTTGGTGAGTGCTAAAGACCCTGCCCTAGGACCCATTTGACAAATGAGAAGCTGTGCAGCATCAGCACCAGCCGACTGAGTCTCACTGAGTCTCTCTCTCTCCCCTAGTCAGCAGCTACTGTTGTGAGACAAGCTTCAGCTCTCTGTCATTGAGGAAGTTCCATTTGCTCATCAATAGGCTGCAGGCTGTGTCTTCTTTTTTTCCTCTCTGTTAAAAATTCGTAGTTTAAACCTACCAAGTTGCCTTAGCTGACAAACGAATGTAGGGGCTTAGAGCTGGGGAGAGGAAAGGCATTCGAGAAACCCCGTTTCTTATTTAAATAATCAAAAGGGAGAAAAAAAAAAAAAACCCAAACCAACCCGTAGTGACAAGATAGGGCAAACGTGCTTGCATGCAAGCCCCCTCACTTGTTCTACGTAGACTTCAGAGCAACACCATGCAGCATCCCCTTACGGGTGCAACCTGCGTGGCACTGCCGAATGTGGGCATGTGTCCCCAGCTCTCCTGTGCCTTGACTTTTATGTACTTACAGCAGGTAAGTTTGCTTAACTTTTTCTTTTCCTCGCAGTGCTTGCTTTGTCAGCGTCGTTTGGGGGATTTGCAGTCGGGGAGGTATTTTTTTGTGTGAATAGACTGTATAAATGTCTCCCACCGTGTGCAGCGAGTGTTGTGCCTGCACTTAAGAATGTGAGAGTGAGTAGAAAATGTATTTTAACAGAGCGTCGAGCCTTCGCATATCTTTTGGTATTTTGGTGTTGGTTTATGTTTTTGTTCTTTTTTTTTTTTTTTTTTTTAACAGTGTCTCTGTTGGTGATGTTTATAGATATTTAACACGGTACTGTGTCTGCATTTCTCATGGATGCTGTAGCAGAGTTTCAGCCATAAAGGACTGCTCTTTATTCGCTTGCAGGCATAAATTATACTTCTAATGTAAATGTGCCCAATGGCAATTTTGTTTAAGCCTTCTTTGAAGACAGGAATTTTAAGTCTGTGTTAAAACATGCTGCTGATTAAAGCCAAGCTGATTTTTAGTTCACAGGGAAAATGATGATTTATAAAGATATATCTGTGCAAAATACTTCTGTCGCTGAAGTATATTGGACTGGGTTTAAAAAAAATGTTTGATATCAGCAAAACAATACTAATTTCTACTCAATTTTTTTAATTTTTTTTTTTTTTTTTCTTCGAGGATTTTTTTAAAGTATTTCCCCCTTTCCCCCACTCTCTCTTCCTAAATTATTTAATGTTTGGTACCCCCTCTCTGCTATAATGTGAAATAACTGGGTAATAGCACATTTTTTTAAATTAATATTTTGTAATCATCTTTGTGTCCTACCCTATTTTATAACTGAATCCACCATTACAGAGTCATCTAGTAATTGTGTAGAGCCAAGACAGAAATATGTTATCATGCAAAAAATATTAATCCTGTTTATTCTGTTACTTCTGATGAAACTTCAGGAGGAAAAAATATTCTTGTGCCTACTGTAACAAATAGGAGCATTTCTTCCAACTTCCACTACAACAGCTTCTGTGCATATTGACTTCCCTGAAAGTCTCTAACTTTATTTCTGCATTCACAAATGCCTGAAAGACGTTGTGCAGTATTTCTTTTTGTTCCTAAAGCTTGTTTTTATTCGAGGACATTTGTTTTTCTTTTACTGCTGAAAGAAGAGAGCTCGAGTATTTTCAGGATATAAACCCTTCTGTAGGGTTTTTTTCCTCCTGTAGTGTAGTATTAACCATTTCTGACTTCCAGTTTAGCAGTGCATAATAACAGATTCTTGCATGTGCCCTAGATTATCCATGTATGTGGGAGGGATTCATATGTCTGCAATTAAAATTTGCATCAGATAAATATGCTGTGTTTAAATTTCAGTAATTTGCATGCCATAACTAAAATGTACGTTCTTGGTAGTTCTGTATTCTGGATCTGTTTTGGGAATGGCATTTATAGATCAGCTTTAATGATCCAGTGTGACTTGTGCACTTCGTGGTCACATACAAAAGGTATTCCTGTGTTTTGTTCTGGACTTGTTGTTTTGAGTTTGTCAAAGAACAATTTGTATGTTAAGGATAGGGCTTTTGAAAGGGAAGAATGGGAATTCAGGTGAGAGGTCAACATGGCCACACAAGGAGCTGATAAAGGATAACATAAAGATGAGGTTGGGTGCTCTAATAACCTTCCCCAGTGAGATATTGCAGTATCATTATGCAAAGACATCTATAGCATGCCACTGTTCTGAGGTCTAAGAAACTGTGCAACTCTAATGAATACTTTAAAACAGGGAATTCAATTGCATCTATTCCATCTGAGAGAAAGATGAGAAGTGATTGCTAATGCACTTTACAAAGAGCTATATCTAGCGGATAATTTTTAACTCTTTAAGTGGATTAACTGCCGCACTGAAAGTATTTTTTTCAAGTGTTTGCTTTCTCATTTCCTTAATCCTATTGTCAGTTTAGAATCATCCTGCCTGCACTAATCACAATTATATAATTGGTTGAAAAGTTAGCTAAATTTGTAATGAAAATTGTGGCAGGTTTGAAATTCTGTGCTTGTTGCTTCTTTTGATTCCTGCTTGGCATTTTAGTTATTCTGAATTCCTAGAGAGTCAGATAATTGTGTTCTTAATTCAGATATGATATCTTATTTTATGCATTTGGTTAAGTATTTCTTTAGAAACAGTGCTACTTTATCTCAAATTTATCCAGGCAGAGAGGACTGAGTTGATATCAGCTGCAAAGCCAGTATAACATGGTTCTGGTTTTAAACAGTAAAGCAATAAGAAGTTGTTTGGTTTTGAAAAACATAAATAAACTTTTACCATGATAATCTACTTGTTTTTTTTTCTATTTTCCCCCATCTGAGTTTAGAGCAAACTGACAAAAATACTTTGTATGTTTAGTGCAAATATCACTATTTCAGTGGAACTGTGAATGTTTTTCTCTATCAAGTTGTCTATCGATCTTAAATACAGGTCACCTAAAAGCTTTATGTGGCAACTTAATAACAAGTGAATCCCCCTTGCCTGTGTAACCTGTGACCAGCAGTAAATAGACATTATGTGAAGCTATCAAGTATTTTTTTTTTCTCTCTAAAAATTGCACTTGAGATATATCATCTCACTTGCACCTCAATTAAAATGAACTCAGACATCTGTATTACAACTGAGCTCAGCTGTTAAACTTTGCTACCTGTTTTGAACTTGTGAAGATAATAATTCTTATTTTTGTGTATCTGCATTGGTATTCTGTCATGTGTAAGTTTTACAATTGGAGGTATGTCTTTTCTTGAAAGACTGTGAAAGGTATTTCATCCTTCTCAAGATGAGCAAGCCAGTCTTTGTCACTAAATATTTATTTATCCTCATAGCCATGAGGATGCTGGTTTTCTGTGGAGCTGAATTAATAATTTGGGAAAATCTCTGTTTTGGTTGTCATTTAAAGTTGGCTATTATTTATTTGTGCAAGTGATATCACTTGGCCAATTTGTTTAGGATAAATGGATAAACTGTTTTCTACAAAGTACTTCAGAAGTGCGCTGCTACTTTTTCCAGGATTAAAAACTTGATATTTGCTCTGATATCGTTCACTTTACACATGTGTGTAATGTTTTAAAAGCCAAGTGAGGAACTGAATTTTATTTTAAAAAAGTTTATACATGGAGGATGCTTGACCTAAAAAAAAATTAATAAATAAAGGACGGAGGCCTAGGTCATGTTAAAGATTAAGTCTCAATAAGATATTCACTTGAAAAAAACAACAGAAACCAAAGAACACTTCTGAGTTAGTTGTTTGAAACCATCTGAAATTATGTATACATTTTCTTAATAAGATGGTTCTAACTATGGGAATCCAGAGTGACTTTCCAAAGAGCATCAAACCCCCAGTGACTGTGTCAGTGGCAGCAATGAGCAGAGGCAGAACGTGGGGCTTTGCCTTGGAAGTTTTCACTGCGTCGCTGTAAGGACAGGGTCAGCTGGGAAGGTGTGGATGCATTTGGGTGAAAATTTTCCTCAGTGTCAATATTTAAAGATACAGGAGAAGGGAAGTTGCATTTGTGGTGCACCCTGTCTTTTGCTAACATTTCATGGGGTTAGCAACAGCAGCTTGCATCTATTTTCTCTTCTCCTTAATATGACACATCAAAGCAAAACCTAATTTCTGACCACAAGTTTATATCAAACGCTGGCCTGAAGTAATTTTTGTAACAAAATGCTGACCACTGGTAAATTGGGATTTGGGGTGTATTAATGGAGCCTTAGCTCTGGTAACTGACGTTTTCCTGTGGTCTGTTTTCTTGGTTATTCTGTTGGGGTTTTCTGAGTAAAGTGACAAAACAAACTGCTGTTTTGCAACATCACAGAATATTCCATGTCATGGTGAACAGTGCTGCTGTCATTATTTTCAAATTGGTATTTTTTTTTCTGTTTAATGATGATAGATATGCTTTGTTTTAAATAGTGAAGTGGTTTGTACAAAGGGTAATTCCTCTTAAATGGAGCTATTGCTCATGGTGGACATGCACAGATCGAAAGCAATTGAACTGAAACTTCAATATCAACCTTTTCTGTCTTTAACAAAGTAGTTCATGGTACAGCTCTCATATCAATGATGAAAAGAATCCACCATGAAAACAAAGCAGAAACCAACAAAACCTCCATCTCTAGCCTAGCTATTCCATTACTGCTTACATGGTAAATTAGTGTAATTTTATTTGGGCCTTAAGCATTATGGCTATGGAGAAAAGCTGAATTCCCCTCTCAGTCATGCTTCTGGATCTGATGATTTATAGGAGTCTGAAAGACTTTTTATCACATTCTTTCTTCATGGCTTAATTCAATGTTGATTTATTTGGTAGCGTTTTCAATTGATGCAGTCAATAGTGTCAATAATGGAATAAGGATTAGAACAGATTATCTTTGTGCTAAAATTGTGTAAGGAATTGAATGGATGAACAATTCAAACAAATCTCAGATACAGTTTAACTTGTTTTAATAGAGCAAAAGCACATAAATTGCTGAGTGCCACCATTGCAGTTACAGTTCTAAGTATGTAGTTTTTTGCATTTAATACTTCGATGACTCTTCAAAGGTTCAGGTATGTCAGTTGAATTCAATAACTCATGTTTCATGGTGACACTGTTTAAACCAATCACGACAATACTGCCTTTCTTCCCCTAGTCCATTTATAGTACTCGCTCTGTGGCTCTCCTGTAAAATCAGTTAATCTGACTTTAGTTCTTGGAAATTTTAAGCATCTGTTATCTTATAAATTGAAGTCTTTGCACGATTTTGTTCCTCTCTCTGCTATTTCATGGCAATTTTCATGTGAGAACATACAACCTCTGCTTATGACTGCATGAGTGCAAAGAAGTCCACAGTACTAATGCTCACTCACCATCTGTTTTTCTTACAGCTTGGCCTTGAATAATTGTCCAGTAGCTGATGGACTGAGGGTAGGCAATATTTTCAGGGTTTTCTGATTCATTTAACCAGCTTCACTGCCCCAAGAGAAACACAGTGCTTGTTTATTCATATGTGTAGGGTAAGAGGCTGTGCTATGTCAGACAAATTAGAGTGCTCTGTAAAACAAAAAAGGAACTGCCATGCTCCAGACCATGTCCTGTGAATGCATTTGTACCTAAGGGGGCACTGTGGCACTCCGAGGGAATTTTAGTGTATGAATGAAGCAGACCTCCAAAGGTGGGAGTGCAGCTGTTGCGTGCTGTTAATGCGGATTTCAGGAATGGTGTCTTGCTGTTTATCCTGCTCGGGGTGAATAAGATCGCTTGGTGTTCACCAATAAACTCAGAGCCGGTATTTGTGACTCCACCTGTGATTGAAGCCCAATTTCCATGTTTGCGTATCTTTTGTCTCCCAAGAGCCGCTCTGTTGTTTTCCAGAGGCTAATGAGAAGTGGCTGAGAGATCAAGTGCTGTAGCAGCTCTCATCCTGAATAAGAGCTGGTTTGGGGCATTTAACTCCAGCCTTGTCAAACAAGGTCAGTCTCTCACAAAAGCAGGATGAGATGCTTTAGTGAAGTACTCTCCTCTTTAAATACTAGAAGGAGGGGGAGACAAAACCTCAACCAAAAAAAGAAAACCAACTCCAAACACAAAACCCCCTCAACAAACCAGAAGGATCATTTAAGGAGGTTACCTGCTGCTTTTGACTATAAGAGCAAGAGCAGTTGCAAAGGAGCTTCCATGTGACAGGAGTGGGTGAATATTTTTGGCTTAGAACCATTGTTTTTTTTCTAAGTGACCTCTTTGAACATTTTAAAGCGCCTAATCTGAAAAGGGACACCTGGATATTCCATTGTGAGCTATCTGTAAGTTATCCCCGTTCATTATATTTGCTAAATATGTATATGGATGGATATTTTCTGGGGAAAAAAAAAAAAAGTGGTGTGGTGTTTTATGCCAAGGAAAGTGTGGTTATGTAAGCTGGGGTTTTTCTCAGGGCAGCCAGTAGATATTTCAGTTTGTTTAGATTTTTTTTGACTGTAGCCATTCAAAACTAGACTGACTTCTTTTGTTTTCAATGTGTGTATTTTTGAGTTGGTAAATAACTACTATAATCATGTTAATATTAGTCCTGCTAAAAATATTTTTGAAGTATTTAATAGGTGGTATAAATGAAAGTGATAAAAATTGTGACACTGGAATTTATCACCTTGTTTTATAGAGTTACAATAATGTTGGTGGAAAGGAGAAGTCAACACCCTCTAAGAATCCTTCAAGCTTTCCTGCCTTTTAAAGGTGCATGTGCGATTGATTTATCAGTTTTAAAGTGTGATGTGTAGTGCAAGAGCTCTCCTGAGAACCTGCTGTCATTTCCTTGCTGGCATTGCTCATTTCCCTTGGAGTTGTCTAGTGCAGCACCATTGACTTCTTTTACATTTTGCTTCCCCTCCCACTCTGTCAGTGCAGCAGCCCAGTGAATTTAATTAGAGAAAATAGCATATCTAATGTCTGTGCTCTCCTGACTAGTTGTAGTTGGGCCTTTGGTCTTTTGCACTAGAGCAGGCTCCAGCTGTGGGGAGATCTCACAGTGTTTTGATCCTGCTCTTTCTCGTTGTGTTGAACACAGGCAGAATCAAAATTAGATACTGTAGTCAGAACTGAAGTGTTCAGTGAATTATTTTTTGTTCACAGTAAGTCACTGATTTTTACTTTTTCCTCCAGATAAGGGAAGAAACTCTGTGGTACTTCAAAATTGAAATACTTGAGATGTTCAGGTACTCATGAATAAGAATGCAAGTGCTTTCATCTTAGTCCATCTTTAAATTACCTTTTAACCCTTTACTTTAAAATGCACCAGAAATTGTTGCTCTTCTTAACTATAACGTCTTGAATATGATTTTTTTTGTAACTGTACATCAATTTTATACTGTCATATCAAATTTATGGCTTGTGTGTGTACTTATAGTTCTAACATGCCTTGCTTCAATTCCTTACTGACCTGCACTAATATTTATTATAATTATGATGTAGTTTTTGAAGTGGACTTCTTTGGTTTTGCTTCTTGAAGCATTTTGGTTTTGAGCAATTATCTCTGTTACGGACAGCAAATCTTGTGTACATGAAATAATTAATTACAGATATTGATTGTAGACATAAAGCTTAATTTACAAACAAGGCAGTATAAGAAGTTTTAAAATATAAGTTTATGATAAGCACAATCTTTCATGAAGCAGTGTGAAATTCAATTGTTTCTTTGAAATAAATTAAACATTGTAAAGGGAGGTAAAAGCAAGGTTAAAAGTTCTCCCTGAGAAGAAGATTTTGCCAAAATAGAGCTAGTGTGAACATTTGAGGGTGAAAACAACTTAGGCAGCCCGTGTATTCCATGAGTGTCCCCTCCTTAGGCTTTTTTCCTTGTCATGTATTAGTCCTGTCTCTGGGATGCTGCATGGCTCAATTAATGCTCTGTGGCAGGAGGAGGAAAAAAATGTCTCTGTCTTGTCAGAAGTGAAGTTATTTACTTTCAAAAGCTGACAGAATAGCACTGCAGGGGCTTCATTTATTTCCGTTCAGAATGTCATTATTGTGTAATGCAGAGGGACTCCTGCATGCGTTGCAGGCTTCTTCTTGTAATCTCGAGTCTGCTGGATGGCTGCAGAAGTGTAACATGGCCCACTGGAATGTTTCCCTACTCTGACTGCAGCTTGTTCACTTTTGCAAAGCAGCATTCCAAGTGTCTTTAAATATTTACAGCTCAGGCGGCAATGGATGTGTTTGTTGGTGGTGCTGATGCTGGGTACCTCTGGAATTGTGCTCTGGCCTGGCTGGAACACTGATGGCATCCTCAGTTTCCTCTGTCATGTGTGTCATTTTCCCTGATGGGTAGCATATGGTTTGGGACTGCTTTTGCAGCATTCCTCTGTCTGTCATGCTCTTTAGTTTTCTCAAGTCCAGCCCCAAAAGGAATGTTTTAGCACAGAAGGTTTCATAAAGATTGCTTGCTATTTCATCTCAAAGTTTGGGAAAGCATTCAACTTTGCCATTGTTGTATTGCACATTCTTCAGAGGCAGGGTAAGTAGATTTGATATTCCCTACCCTAGTTCTGCGTGTCTTGCTGCAAAAATACAGTGTTCAGAGTGTTCAGAAACTGCAATTCCAAGGGGCTTGGGTTTTTTTCCCTTTCCTTTGATATCATCTCTTCCAGCTTCACCTGGAATACCAGGCTAGGCATGTGCATGTGATATTGCCTGTTGCTCTTTGGAATCTTTTTGACACACCAAGAGTAAAAACACTAAAACAGTCGAGTTCAGGAGTTCTCGTGTCCTTCTTTCTGCCTGCTCTTAAAATAAATAAATGCTCCAATAGAAAATTACTTCATTTGGAGTCATGTTTTCTGTGATAGTTGATTTTTTTTTTTCTTTTGGGGGTAAACCCTCTTTGATAGGATTTTTTTTTATTTTTCAATTTAGACTGGTAAACTAAAAACTATTAAAATGCCAAATTAATTTGTCAACACTGGATTTTATTTGCACACAACCTGTCTTTAAATGAAGGAAAAAGGATTCTGCTTCTAAATGGCCTTGCTTGCTCCTTTCCTGCTTTTCTCTTCCTTTTATTTGCAGACATAAAATCCAATAAATTTCTATTGCAGTTGCTGGGCTTGGGGGAGAGAAAGGAGAGGAAAAGTACAAAGCTATTGGGAAGCGTCAAACACGGCGGATGATGAAGTACATTTCATAGCAGCCAATTCCAAGCCCCAAATCCCTGTTGTGCAGGAAGGCTTCCCAGCTCACACAGGAAATTCAGCCATTGCATGGCAGAGTATTAATGATTTATACACCCTGCACCACTGCTTTTGTTCACTCGCAGAGCTGGGCTGTGTTAATAAAGGAATTTCAGGGAAAAGGGTCCTGGCATGCTGAGTTGTTTTGCTCAGTGCAGTGGACACTGCCTCATAAATCAAAGGAATTTAGTGCTTTACAACCTTTCAGAGCTGCTGAGGGTGGTTGTTTTTTTGTTTTTTTTTCTCTTTTTAATCTGATACACCTAGGAATATTTTCATTTCTTTTCTATAAAGAATGAATGAACTACTGGATGAGATCTATCTCAGCTGTTTTAGGGTTGATTGGTTTGCTTCACAGTGGCATTATACTTCCATTTGTTTTCCATTTGGATTTATGCTTTATGGTGTTGTCTATGGAAGGAGACTAGCATGGTTTTATTACCATAAAGAGATGCAGATCACATTATATTCTGTCTTGTTTCTTAGAAATAACTAAATGTAATATAAAGGCAAAATACATTTGCAGTAAGCAAAGCAGTTTTATATTCTTTGCCTAAACTAAAAGCAAATAATTACACTTATTTAATATTGTCATTTTAAAATAATTTTTGTTTTTATTAGCCAAAAATAAGCTTCAATGTTCCTTTACAATACATGTGAGTGATAATTTTTGAAGGGTTTTTTTTGCCTGGAAAGTTTGTTTCTTAATAGAAACTGCAGGATTAATTTTGTATTGATTTGCATAATTATCCTTTTTCAAAAAGTGGAACAATATTGAGATCATGAAAGAAAATATGTATCTAGATTTCATTATAGAAATGAAGATAAAGAAGGATGTTTTTTAAAAATCTCTGAAATTTTGATGTCAACTAGAGTACTGAATAATATAATAAGACATTGTCCCAGCAGAAAACCACTTGGTTGGATAGTTACAGAGCATAATCTTGGCTTTCCATTGCCTCTTTAAAAGCAGGCTGGGAGAGTGGATGGGAAATAATTGCAGGGAATTGTTTTGCAATCAAAGGGAACCTGGTTTTCCACAGGCACCTTAAGACTGTATCACACAGCAGGCACAAGGTGTTTTAGCCCCTTTGGATCATTCAGAGTCATAAATCCAGGAACCTTTTTGTACTGAAAATGCAACTGTCCCGTCCTGGCTTGGTCACAATAAAAAGGTGATTCCCTCTGAACTTTGTGGAAGCCAACAATGTGGGGAGCAGTATTGCAGAAGTTCCAGCTCCTTGAGGCTAAGAGGAATTCTTTATTTGTAGTTTTTGTGGTCTGCAGGCAAATAAATACCACCTTCTTTGTTTTCCTCCCGGTTTAAATATCACAGATTAATATGAGGCAGGTGCCCAGTAAATGAGGTCTATGTTTATAGAGCAGCATTGCTGTATTTATTTGTCCTCCATTATTTGGGTGTGTGAGTGTTTCATTGTATTTAATTATGTCTGTGAGGCACAAGACAACAGTCAACATCTGCTCTATTGTTGCCATGGTTTACAGATAGCTTTGATGGGTTATTAAACAATCTATTTTTCAAACAGCAAACAGGGAAATAAGCTGCACCCATATTATGTAATTTTGTAGAGGTACATTATGTAATTAGTCGTCTAGTATTTGCACACTAATCTTTTATTTTGGTTGAATATATGCTGTTCCATTTTTAAAAAGTGATGATCCTTGGCAATTTTTAGTTAATGGTGAATTTCTATTTTCTCTGTGATTTGAGTTGATTTTCTCACTATTAAATTAATTTCACCATACGTTTTATATTGAAATAATGCATCTGAGTTACGAATGCTAATACAGAAATTAGAAATGTGCATTAAGTTTCATTTATTTCTGAAACAGCTGCTGACAGACTATTACTACAGAGACATCATTAGGTATCTTGAACTATTTTTGAGTGAAGTTTTATGCTGTTACCAAAGCATCAGTTGAGGAAGGCAAGGTTTCAACTGCTTTGACTCTCTTAGATCTTACTCAGGGCAGAACATCCCTCGGTGCTCCCTGGGCAAGGGATGTTGTGCTGTACAAGCAGGGAGATGTCTCTGTAGAACCTGACTCCTGTACAAATGGATTCCCTGATGGAAAAGTGCTTGCGTGCTAATCTGCTTTTAATTTTGTTTTGGTTTAATGTACCTGTCAACTGTTGGAAGTTTCTTTATGTAACACTGCTATCCACGATACTGTATCTGGATGCATTAAGGCAAATCACTGAAAGATTGCAACTACCCAGCATGTGATTTGTTTTTGCCTCAAAATAAAATGTAGAAGAAAATGTTCCAGACACAAATGATGAACAGATCCTAAAATTAGACTTTCTGTAGCTTTTATCATTGCAGAAAGTCACCTATTAAAAATGTTTGAGAACATGAGTCTGTAATATTTTCACGGCTCCTGAGCTGCTACTACCCACAGTTCTAGAGCTGCAGCTTGCTGGGGTTGCTTCTGACAGCAGGACTTCTGAGGCTTTGGAAATGTTGTTAATCCAATGAACCTGATTTAGGAATGCAAATTTTCCATTGGAAGAAGGTGGTTCAAAATCCTTTGAACCTGGACTCTGCTCTGGTGAGAGCCCACTTGAAGCTCTGGGGTGGCCCTGCTGGAACAGGGAGGTGGCTCCAGATGAGCCACCTTGGTCCATTCCAGCCTGACCCATTCTGTGACCTGTTGGGGCAAATCCAGAGGTGGCACTGAGATGATTACAGAGATGAAGCACCTCTCCTGTCAGGAAAGGCTGAGACAACTGGGATTGTTCAGCCTGGAGGAAAGAAGGCTTTGGGGTGCCCCAATGGTGGCCTTCCAGTGCCTGAAGGGAGCCTACAGGGAAGATGGACAGAGATTTTTTAGGAGAGCGTGGAGTAACAGAACAAAGGGGATGATTTCAAACTGACACAGAGTAGGTTTACCCTGTCATTAGGAAGAAACTTTTTTTTGTGAAGGTTGTGAGACACTGGCACAGGTTGGCCAGAGATGCTGTGGATGCCCCATCCCTGGAAGATTTCAAAGTCAGGCTGATGGAGCTCTGGCAAACCTCTTTTATAAGAAGGTGTCCCTATCCAGGTCAGGAGCATTGAAACTGGATGATCTTTAATATCCCTTCCAAGCCAAATCATTGTATGATTCTATGAACTAAGTTTAGTTTTATGTACATAAAGAACATAATTTAAAGGAAAAAAAATGTATAAAAAGCATGGTTATTTGGAAAATTATGCATCCCAAGAGGTAGGAGTGCTGTTCCAGGTGCTTGTTGAAATGTCATTTTTCAAAGTGACCATCATTTTTAGCATAGAATGAAGATTCTTCACTTTTTTGTTTTAATGCAAGGGCTTGCTAGAAATACTATGTAATCTCCCTCTCACCTACCTGGAATCAAAACAGGAATTTCAGTTCTGCCCTTCTTGTGTCAGTAGATGCTCCTCAATGGATGTGATGAATTACTCTTGTAGTTTTGACAAATGGAAACTCAAACAGGAACTTCTAATGAGTTTTGTAAGAAGTAAAGGAATGCTGGGGTGATGTTCTTTGTAGAGAACTTTGTTTTCAAGGTGTTTCCAGAAACCCACTGGGGATGGGGGGGAGCAATGGGTTTTATTTAATTTTTTATTTTCTCTAATATCTCTTACTAAGTTTGGTGGGGTGTGTCTCTTGGGAAGTGCTCATTGTAAACAAACATTTGTATTTGTGTGAGACCAGACAAGGCAGGCAGGTGTCTCCAGAAGCCTGCATGGGAATGGAGCATTCACAGGCTTTTTTTCTGACATGGGATGTAGACCTGAATTTTCCTGGGTGACAAAAGTAGGATTAGAATTTCTGTTGGGGTAGATCAGTTTATTGACTTCTGCTGAGAATGTTAGCCTTGGCTTTGCTGTGAAATTAATGCATGCTGCAGTGAATGTGCATTTTCTGTCAGCGTATTCTTGTATAGTTCACTCAAAAATAGTTTTTAGTGTTTATTCACATTAAAATTGTA
Source organism: Polioptila caerulea (assembly GCA_013397295.1). Lineage (NCBI taxonomy): Eukaryota > Metazoa > Chordata > Aves > Passeriformes > Certhiidae > Polioptila > Polioptila caerulea. The sequence continues at coordinate 520,021 of VYXF01005742.1, read as the reverse complement.
CAAGTCATGTGTGCCCATTTCCAGAAGAAAGTGAACTTTGCAACTGCTTCATAAAAACTCCAAGGGAAAGCTGTTTTCAGCTTTATTAAGGAAGCTGAGTTACATCTGATCAGTGAGAGTGATGGACACTGGTTACTCTCACAGCTTCACAAGGAGTTAGGGTTGTGGAGCACAAAACATTTCGTTGTTGTCTTCATGTGATCCTAAAGGGATCCTAAAGGGCTATTTAGGGCTGAAGAGTTGAGGATAAATCAGGAAATTTAGCTCTTTGACCATGAGTGGCCAAATAGATCAGGGGAAAAACACAAATGTTGTGAGGTATGAGTACCAGATGGCACAAGCATCCAAGAAAGGAGACTGTGAAGAAGACCTATCAATAAGGAAAAAAAAAGAGGTAATTATAAAAACTTTTGAGAATAATTTCTGTAAGAATCCACTACTCCCAGCTGACTCATTAAGTCTCTTGAAATCTGACAATTCTGTAGAGCAGCTATGTAATGCTTTTCTGTCAGTGCAATGCAAGAGACCTGTTCCAATAATAACATTTATAATCCAGATGTGCAAAAGTCAAGTCTGTCTTGAGAGCCTCCTGTAGAGTTCATGTTTGTTGAACACCTCAAATTCAGACTTGTAGAGGAATATTACATTTCTTCTTTTTATTTGTTCCTGGTCACGTGTATTTTGTTGCTTTAGCTCTTTACTAAATAGTATCAGATGTTTCATTTCTTCTGGTAAGGAACAACTAATTTTTAAAAAACTTTTGAGAAGGTTAGATGATCCCAATCAAAGAATTTGAGTTCAATTTTTTGTGCATGATCCCCTGATCTTGAACTGCAGGAAAATTGACAACTTCTGAGGTCTTAGAAGGAGACTGCTTATTCTTTGTCTTATTTCTTGCAGCAATAAATATCTTAGTAATCTCCATCTGATAACTTGAATATTCACTAAAGCACAGATTTCAATAAAAATAGAAATAATCCTCTTCTGTTGTCCTCCTCTGCACAAATTTGTCCCAGTCCTTTGCTGGTCCCTTCCTAGGGCACTGGCACAGGTTGATTAAGAACGAAATGAAGATGAGATTAAGAAGGCCATTCTTTCTCTATTTTCTTCCAATATCAAATGGAATTGACAAAAAGTAAAAAAGTGGATGGCAGGAAAGGCTTTTGCCACCTGGCACTGATACAGCAGTGTTCTGGTTTGCTGATCTTGGGTGCTTTCTCTCCTCATGTTATTCTGAGCAGTAGCATGATTTCCCTAGCTTTACATTGTCCTGGGCAAGTTGTGAGAGACATTATTAGAAATCAAATATTCCTGTGAATTCAGTACCCACTGTGATTGCTGAATGGTACATAGGACTGGAATGTGTAATGAATGAGTATTTTTAATAGGTCTATGGGGAGGGGAGAAAAGTAAACACATGATGTGATTCTTTCTGGTGAAGGCTATTTACTGTGTTACCAGGAGGATTTCTTGAAGCTTAATCCAGGAAATTTTCTTATTCCCAATTAATTCTCCTGTGCACCAGCTCTTTACACAGAGGTGACTGCAGAGTACCAGAGCAATCCCACTGACATGGATCTGTCTTCAGTCACAGACCCTCAGACTGGGGCAGAAGAGATGTGACCTGTCTCAGGGAAAGCCAGGTTTTAGCCAGGCCTGGATAGGCCCAGTGTAAGACCCTACACTGAGTTTAGGAGTGGTGTTGAGTTGCTGAACCTAGGATTAGGTGTGTCTCCAAACATGAGCCTGAATTGATTCAGACTTTAAGTAGCAATGAAGTCAAAAAACTTTTTTAACTTTCTGCCATTCAGATTTGGAGGCAAACTTCCTATCAGCTGAGCTTTCTAATGCTTTCAGAAAAATCCTTCCTGCCTTGGATGCTCCTTGCTTGTAGCTCTTGGCTAAACTTTAGTACTTAAACTATTGCCAGTGTCTTGAGTAGAGCTGAGTTATGGCTTACATTACATCTAATGCCTTCAAGTCTTGGTATTTTATCTCTTGAAAATATGAAACTTGTCAGTAGTGAACAGAAATTCCCTCTGATCCCTTTAAAGACCTATAGGGTCTTTATTATTTTGGACTTTGAATTGGTTGTTTCTCCAAGGCACCCTGCTCACTTAGGATATCTACCCTCTGCTGGTTTCTGCAATCAAACCATAGCACTTGGCATGGTAGGGTGCTTGAATGATGTATTTATACAGGCAGGAGGCAGGGTTTAATACCATCTCATGATTCACTGTGCAGTCCTATTAATATGAACTTGACTTGGGGGAATAAGTAGCTTTTACTTGTCAGCAAATCCTGAGTGTATTAAGGGGGTGAAGTTGTATTGAAAGATCCTCACAGTGATACTCTGCTGTTCCCAAGGGAAGCAAAAGAAAACTATACTTTGATGAATAATGAATGTGCTAATTGGGGTCAAGAAGAAGTCATAGCTTCCTGTGATACAGTAGTTAGGGTAGCCTGACTACAGCAATAAAGAAAAGTCTGTTTGACCAGATTTGGCAATAAAAATATGTGATTGTCATCTCCACACAACCAAAGCCTAGGATGTGGTGGTAACAGGCAAGTGGTTTATTTCTTCAACAATACAGAAGTGTATTCCTGAGATCCTTTTTGAGGTATTGGTTGGTGCCCATAAGAGTATGGCCATGAACCAATACTGAGACTGGTTGAGTGCTCAGATATTGCCCAGAATCCTGTGTGGAATGGATGAAGATCTCTCATGACATGGCTTGGGTATATCACTAGGATTTATTAAGAGTGTGTATTGGTTAGTCTGTTTCTGATTCGCAAGGAAAAATATTTTTGTTGTTGCTGGGCTGTACTTCCAAATGAATATACCCTAAGGGGAAGATTACAGCCTGTTCTTACCTGCTGACAAAATACATGCCAAAAAAAAGTATTTCTTGGTCATCCTATATTCAGCACACAAAGAAGAGGAATAAATGCAAGAGATTAAAGATATAAGTATGACTCTGATGCATATTTTGTGAAATACATATACATACAACCTGAAACTTTATTAAAGATGTGTGTGATGCTGCTTATCACTTGTGAAAGATGTATGTAATTTCCAGTAGTTATCTATGCATGATTTCAAACAAGCATGAGATCTTGACTGTGTTCTGTGTTTCATACAAAATTTTCTAGGCTGCTTAACTTCTCATGGATTGGAGGCTCATTTCAGCTGGTTTAGAAAATGTCGATAATCTCAAGAGCAGAGTAGTGAATGATATCTGAAGTAGCCTGGAGATAGAAAGAGAGTATGTTCTCAAAGAGGCCAACAGGGAAAATTGAAGTGATTTGGTATGGCTATCCAGCTGATAAGAGTTGTGTAACAGAAGCCAGCATGGAACTCTGCAAGGGAAGGAAAACAATGCAGTGCTAAGGCAGAAGAAACAAAGTGCAGAGTTTTGTAACAGACCTTCAGTGCTGTGAGTAAGTTGTGATATCTGCATGTCAAAATCAACTCTTGGTACTTAAAGCAACAGTATTTTCCTAGAGGTTTGCAGCTTTTCTGAGTGATCCAGGACAACTGGAGGCACACAGAGAAGCTTCCTTCACAAAAAGAGTTGTGCAGGCCCATGGACATGTGTTTGGCCACTTCTTGTAGCTTTAGGAGACTCTTTTCTCTGTGGCACCTTGATGTCCAATGTCACCCTTTTTCCTAGTGCAGAGCACAGCACATGAAATAACTGAAGTTTTCAGATTGATCCTGCTTTAATTTTGCTGCCAAAGCTGGGATAATAATGTGGTTATGATCCAGAATCTTTCTAATTGGTATGATAGTGCAGTTAAAAGACACCTACAGCTATTTGATTGGCTTTTTTCAGAGAGTAGCTGCTCACAGGTTGTTCTCAGACTTTGTGCTTTGATATGTAGAGCTGATGACAGGTCCTTATGTTTATGTGGTAGCCCAAGGCAAGTCCAGGCGCAGAGGGATCCCTTAACTCCAGTCTTAACCTGCTGCTTCTCTCTAGCATACATTTATCACCTATGTAAGTGAATGTGTCTTGTGGCTCACTGAAGGGTAAATCACTCTCCCTGCTGTCAGGGGACAAGTACTTATCTTTTAGCAATCCAGTCTAAGCAGGGAGCGAGGGCTTCCAAGATGTGGAAGAGGTAAGCCTTGCCCTTAGGAGTTCTGGAAAAAGTGAAGCTAAGTAGATGTGTGTCTTTTAAGTGTGTGTGTGTGTATGTTCTTTTATATTGCTGTCATTGTGGTGATCTCCTCGTACCAGATGCAATTCTCTTCAAAGGAATTTATGATCAGAGATGGATACAAATTAGAGCTGACCTGCAGAGGAACAGGAATATTGGTCATCATGCCACTGGACAGGGAGTTCATCCCCCAGTCCATGTCTTTGTGTGGCAGTCTGGCAGAAGGAGGTTTTATGGGCTGAAAGAGAATGTTCACAGGTGTTTAGAGAGAGTCTTACCTGGTAGCAGGCATTTTCAGGAGAAAAGATCAATGCCATTTGGAGTTTGGTTAGGAGGTGAAGGAGCACAATATTCAAGGCAAGACAAAGAGAATAATAATTTTTGGGTTGTTGACAGTAGTAGCTTGGGTAGGAATAGACTGAAGTGAGCCTTTGAAGGGGATGACAAGCGCTGGATGGTTGGTGGCAGGGAAGGACAAGTACTGGATAAAGGCAATAAAAGGATGTGTTTTGGGGCAGTGCAGGTAGAGAAAGAAGCGATCTTTATGGGAGCATTTCAAAAGAACTGCCAAGTAAACACACCATTCTTTAGCCAGTGAGATACTACAGCAGCCCATGGCTCAGTACACAGCACTGACAATAGGAAAGGAAGTTGAAACCAGAGAGAAAGGACTGGCAGTGTGCTCTGAAGCCAGCATTTACTGAAATATTGCACTTCAAGTGTTGCAAGGCCGATTGGCCTGCAGGGCGACAGCCTTAATTTCTCTAGGGCTACAAATAGTTTTCCAAACATGTTTACCAAGTTTTTGCTTCTGTCTGAAGCTCTTGTATGCAGCAGGACTGTAGTTATTTATCTTTACTTATCTTTGAAATCTCCAAACTTACTATCATTGTATATTTAGAAGAAAATGTCTAAAATTTGCACTTTGGTGGAATTGGAGCATTGCTGTTTTCTGACTGAAGAATCAGCTGGGTTCATCTTGACCTGCTGCTAGTTTTTAATGGGCTCCTAAGAGCTATTGTAATTGTTAGATGCTAACCTATTTTTTAAATGGAAAATTTAAGTTCAGAAGAAAAATGTGTTAATTCTAAATATGCTGTATCCCACATGCTTGAAAAAGGTGATTTCTCTCAGTTTGAAACAGTTCTATATCCCTGCCCCATTCTCTAGTGTGAACTGAGATGCTCAAACAACTTTGCTGACATCTGGCGTGCTGATGTACGAGTCCAGCAGATACCTGCAGTTTGTATGGGTGACATTCTCTGCTTCAGGAGTCAGTAAAATATCTGTGCTGTGTTTGGGCTCGGCTGTTCCATGTGGGAGGAGCTGCCTGGTGAGTTGGTACCTGGCACGAGCAGCTCCTACACATTCTTCAGGTGGAGGAGAGGGCAAGAGTGACCAGCTGAGAACAGGGGCCAAGCCTGGATGGTGCTCCTGGTGCACTTGAAGAGCCTTTGTCCCTAAATGGCTTTTGCAGAAAGGTGGAAATAATCTTTGGAAGACAAGTGCAGCAGTGATTACAGCAACAGCAGCTGTGCTGGGGAGGGTGGGGGAAGATGTGCAGGACAGCTTTTTCTTCCTATCAATATTTCCTTTAATGCCAGATCACCTCAGGCAATGCTAATCAACAGCAGCTCACCTTCTCTTTCAAAGCATCTGTGATGCTGGTGTCTGGTAATCCTTTTTTAGAGACAGTAATTTAAAATTGCTGTGGATGAGGGAAATTATCAGGAGACTCGGAAACCAATTTGTCCTTTCAGTTTTGGGGTTTCCTGTACCAGAAAACCACTGAGAAACCTTAAAGAGAAAATGGAGAGGATTTGAACAGTAGGAAAGGTGGTCAGAAATGAGAGACTTGAACTTAAAAGATTCAAATATGACATAGCATAAGCTCTAAAGAGGGTGCCAAAGTGGAACCTGAATTATTTATGATCTGAGAGATGGGAAAGTTAGGCCAGTGTAGGAAGGCAGTAGAAATTATATGCATTGGTGTTGTGCAGCATTTGGAAGAACTATTGTTTGTGGTATTTTGAACTAGATACAGGCATTAAGAGGAATTAATTATTTGGCAGAAAGATGGTCTAAATAGATTACTTCTGTCAGAATCTGATTAGAGCATACATCATTGATTGGCTGATGACTGCATTGCAGGGATCTGTCTTTTCCAGGCATTGTGGCCCCAGGGAAGTTGCTTAAGTCTTTTTTGTTTTGTTTTGTTTTTTTCTTTCCATCTTGTACCATAGCAAAACTTAGGCATCTGCTTTTGCCTGGGGAAGTCTTTTGGTCATTGTCTAATGTGCTGTTTACATCTTAAATGCAGGTGGGATAAAAATTCTGATCTTGGACCACTTTAATTTTTTCTGTTGTGCCTGAGTGTGTAGCCCAGTTTTCAGGCATATTTCTAGTTTTATTTCTGTATCTGTGCATCCATACTGTACAGCAGTTTCCATTTCCTTCGTATTTAAATGACTTTTTAGCAAGCCTTCAATGAAACTGCTATTAGAGCACTGCAGTCAGTAGCTTTAGTTCTGTGCTAAAGCCTGAGATTGTAGTATTGGATTGCTGACCTGAAATACTTAGGAATTTTGTGACCTTCTACTCCTACCCTACCTTGCTTAACCTATGCTCTTCACCTTTAAAAGCAGCTTTTCTTTAGTAAAACTTGCCTTTTTTGTAAAATTTTGAATAGTTGAAACAAGTAAGATTGTGCATTTTATTTGTGTATATACATTTTACATATAAAACTAGTGTTCATGTGTTTTTCTTGTTCTTCCTCTGTCATTGCTGAAATCAATTTTTAGTTTCAGAAAATCCATGAAAATTTTTAATGAAAGAAACCAAAGCCAACTAGGGTTTGGGAACAGCTGAAAGTAACATACCCTCCATGAGCACACTGAAAATGGCTTTACCCGGTTTTTTGGGATATTTTTTTCCTAATTGCATTATAATTTTCTAGAATGCGATGGAAATGAAAGCTATATAGTTGTTTAAAAGAGATTATCTCCTCTTTTCCACCCACACCCAGAGGTAATTTTTTGCAGGGAGGAGGAACCCTGCAGCAGGCAGGAAGTGGGGCTGTCACCAGCAGGGACATCAGAGAGGTGCTCCATGTGCATGTCCCGACCCTTCTGGCTTTGTCCTCCCACAAGTGTTTAGGTCTGTGCTTGACCTTAATCATGCTAAAGATCCTGCTGAAGTGAAACAGAACTCTCAGCTTTTTGAATTTATGAATGAGCTCATACTCTTCTCGCTCATTCTCTCAGTCCTCAGCATTCTCCGCCGTCAAATTTCATTTGTTCAACATATTCTAGCGGAACAGGAGTGACCATTGATACTAACTGACAGCAAACTCTAAAACTGAAGTGAAATTTCCTTGTTGTGTGGCTGGGAGGGAGAAGAAATGCGTTGGTCCAAAGTGGTCGAGCTGATGTAGAGGCGCTGGCCTAAGTTCTGAGCTTGGCCCGGGGCGAGACGCGAGTGAAGCTCTGTTGTGCCTCTGTGATTTTGGTTCACAGAGGTTTATGTGAGCTTAGGTGGCTGCTGCACACATGGGACACCACCACAAAGCCCAGCCACCAAGCCACAGCTTGGATCTGGAGTGCCCCACACCTAGATTTTTAGAAGCATGTTGTCATAGTGAGGGAAGCGAAAGGTCCTTGAGTTAAAACAGGTAACGACGGTTTATTTTCAACGTTTGTTTTTGTGTATTACTATCTGCAATGTAGAAAATAGCAATGCTGCTTAGACATGTGATGTTTTCAGTATTCTGGATTGTTTATGCTGCTTGCAAAGGGCTGGACGTGTCCTGGAAGTTGCTGAGTTCACACTACCGCTACTACTTGCATCAAATAATTCTCTGTTATAAGCCACCCATTTTTTTTACTGTGGATTTGGAAGGCTGTTCTAGACCCTCACTAGACAAGACCAAAATACTTCAAAAAAACCTCCTAACTTGAAAAAATATGTTCAGCCTAAATTTATTCATAACTAGGTTTTTCTTGATTTTGAGAGCGTCAGGATTGTCCTTAGCTTAAAAAGTCTTTTCCTCCTACTGTTTTCTTCCCTATTCACAGATTGCTGGGATAAACAAATCAAATTTAGGTTTCTGTTGCAACATAGTAGTTCCATTCCCCTGGACACAAAAGGGAATTTCTCTACAATGGTTGTATTTGAAGTTGGTATTTTTTGGTTTTTTTTTGGTTTTTTTTTGGTTTTTTTTTGGTTTTTTTTTGGTTTTTTTTTTTAATTTGGATGAGGAGAACTGTATTCTGTTGGAAGTACCTCTAAGAAATCAAGAAATAATTGAGAATTAAAATTAAGAAATACTGCTATTTTTCCTTTTCCTATTTGCATCTCACTAGCAGCTCAAATTCCTTAAACAGATGCAATGAGATCCTGCTTTTCTTCCTCCTGAGTCAAGCTCTGAAGTTTGTGTTATTAGGAGGAGCATGATCATGCATTTTGTATTATTGAATTCCATCCTGTTTCTATTAATGCAGCCCATAAGATTTAGAGGTTCTTTCTATGTAATATCCTTATCCTTTCCAGTCTTGTCAGTACCTTCCAACTTTGTGTCATCAGGAAATTTAATCAGCAGGTTGCCTTGTGCCAAAATAATTCAAGAAAAAGTTGAAAAAAATCTGTCCCAAAATAGATCACAGAAAAGCTTCCCTTGAGCCTGCACTTTCCTGTACAAATCTTCGTCCTCAGGTTTTCTAACATCTTATCAAATATATATATGCTGAAACAAAAAACCTGCCAGGTATTTTACAGAGCAATTTAACAGTCTGTATTTATGTCAGTTGTCCCACTGGAGTCATTTGACTAAAGCTTGCAGAATCCATTTTATAATCTCCATTCCTGGATGAAAGAAATCTTCTTTCTTTTCAAATGCAGCTCACTGTGCTGGATGAAACAAATAAGTAGTAGTTGAAAGGAAATTTTATTTTTTTTAGAAATTAAGTATTTTTAAGTGAGTTGTGACTGTGACTTTCTTTCTCACATACACCTTTTGTTTATGTATTTCTCTGTGAAAGTTAGTGACTGATTTTGTATTGGAATCAATGACAATCTTTTGAAAAAAATCCATGATGTGTCAGCATGCTTAGTAATTAAACTGCAGAGTTTCTCTTCCTTGGTAAGAAAAGACCAAGAAATGGGGTTTATAGTTAAACGTGGTCAGATAACCAGCATCATCCCTAAGAGAAAAGTGAAGCAGTTCTGCAACAGGAGATGGAGTGGGGTAAACACCACTTCATCATGTGACAATTGCTGGCCTCACTGGCAGCTTCTGCCGAGAGCATCACTGAGGGTCACAGTTTCACATCTAAAGTTAGCAATGGGGTAAGGCTGGCAGTGGGCAGGGCCAGCAGGCAGCTGCTCAGGGAGATTTCTAAACCCTGCAGCACGGCTGCCCTGATACACCAGAATCAATTACTGAAAACCTTCCATGAGAGTCAAAATGTGACATTAAATAATTGAGTATCACATCAAATCTTGTCTGCAATTAGTTATCTGGAAAAGTAATTATGCAACAAAATCAAGTAGCTGAAATTAGTGGTGTGAAGCACCCTGATTATTCGAAGACTGTAGGAGATAGGTTTATTTTTTTTTATTTCACCTGTAACATGAAGTTGTAAGTACCTAATTCTTTATTGAAATAAAAAAAGTCTTGCTCAATTGTAATTCTTGTCATTAGTTACATCTGCAATAGAAGATACATAGCACGTGAAACAGGTCTTAATGACTAAGTTGGTTTTGTTTAAAGTAAAAATGAGCTGCAGAAGAGAATGTCTTGTAAGTAGTACATGTAAAATCAAATCTGTTTTGATTTAGGGAGGAAACCAGCCTAAATTTCAATCCTTTGTCTCTTACATCAGTAGTGTAAGTTGATTTGGAGAACAGAGTTGAAACACTCTAATGGGAAAATGTGTTATTTTAAAACAGTTATGATCAATTTAACAACATAGATGTTGTGAAAGGTTAGAAAAGACATTAAAATATAATTTACACTAATAGAAGTCGTTAGCTTGTGTTAGTTAGCTCACATATTCAAAACAAACAAGAAAAATATAATGAATTGAAACAGAATGTATCCAGTATAACAGACTGAAGTGTAAATGCTCACATGAACATTGTTTAACAGCTTATAAATAGAGGGAAATGTCTAATTATGCAATCAAGATAAACCTGATTATTTTGAAAATGGCTTCTGATAGTAACTGTTGTCATATATATGCCAGAACTGATAGGACAGTTATTTCTTATCAGTAGATCTGTACAGAATTTGATCTCTATGTGTTTAGTACTTAAAAATCTGAACTGATAAAGAGTAGTTGGCTAGTCATGTTACTTAAGCTGCTCCCAAAATAGCACCTTCCTTTTTGGGTAGAGTTAGGTTTGCAGCTGTTGTCTCTATCTGTTGTCTCTGAAGAAAATTTTAACATTAAGTGTTGCTGACGTCAATTTTTTTCTTTTTTTTACAGCTGATGTGGGCTTTGCCCCTGACAGAAGTTATTTGGTTCTAGCTCTGAGTTTGGAAGAAGTTGGTATATAGATTTTCCCCTAACTTTCAATTGATGTGTTTAGCTTTAGTGGGAGTAATACTATCACTTAAACCATGTTGTCGTCTCAAGGAGTTTTGCTACATCCCTATGGAGTGCCAATGATTCTGCCGGCAGCACCATACTTCGCTGGACTTGTTCAGGTAATGCAAGGCCGCTTCCAACAAGCAACTTAACTCTAGTGCACTTAGAGCAATAATTGGAATTTTTATGGTTGAGAAAGCAAACACTTTTAATACAGGCAAAAGCTCTCATGTAGTCAGTGAGAAGACAGTAGGAAATCAAAAAGATGGATCACCCTAATCTGTGTATTGACATCTCTCATGGCTGAATAAATGGTGTAGTTGAGCTATATTTGCTTGTATTGATTTCTCTGCTGTTTAACATTCATGCCTTTGCTTCACGAGGTTGACCACAGGGCAGAGGATTTGCTATCCATTCTAGGTTTCTGAGGGAGTCAGCATTCCCACGGCAGGTCAGAAGACAAAGTAACTTACCATGATGTGTTTAGGTTAAGTGTTTTAGCACAGCAAATAGGAATAGTGTTAAATATGCATTAATTCATATGTTACGCGTCACACGGAATGAAAAAGGGGTTGTGGTTTTGTGTGTATAGAAATATATCACCTGCAAAGAATATTTATACACCTCCTGTTAATCCCTTTGATCCCTCACAGTGTAAGATCTTGCTGCAGGGCAAGAGTTCTGTATATTTAGGAGTCAGCTGGCAGCTACCAGATTGTTCTTGTGTTTGCTTTTGCTATTATTTTATTTTTATCAAAAAGTGATGCTACTGAAGTTTCTTCTGTTAGACTTGGGATTCTGAATAGATCGTGTAGATGCTAATTAAGCAATAAATACCCTGTTGTTTACAGTATTAGAAGACATTAGGAAAAGCAAACATTTCTAAACTCTGATAGAATTGTGCCATCTGAGTGGCAGTTGTTAGATATTGTGCATTGGCAGGGTCAAGACACACACGTGTGTTAGGGTATTTCTGTGCTGTGCTAAGGATGACTCAAATTAACTGTGAGGGAGAGGGAAACTTTCATTGTGCTCCTTTTACTCCAACATTTTGCTGACATAGGGGGGCAATCACAGCATGAAACAGGTGGTTTTCCATATAGGTCCCTTCAGTAATAGAAGACCGTGGGTTGTGTTCTTCACTTCAGGCTTAATATCAGCCATGATATTAATATGTCTAAAATAGAAATATAGCACTGTGCAGTGGCCATTATCAGGTATTGGGAATCTGTGTCTCGTGGGACATGCAAGCTGAGGCTTCTTTTTATGCAGGGAGACACATGCAGCAGGCCTTCATATCCATTAGAATTTGGGGGTGAAGGTCAGATGCTGGAGCTCAGTCAGACCCTCTGCCATCCTGTCCAATAAATAATTACAAGCAAATCGTGCCTTTCACTCTATGCTGATTGATGTTGAAATTGCTTTTGAAAGTTCTCATAAGTTCCTGTTATAGATTAAGTGCCGGTGTAGAAAAAATAACTGCACCCAACTGAAATGGGTGAATGTAATCAGGTTTAATGGACTCGAGAGCTTGTTGGGAATTAAATAACTATTGATTTGTTGGAAAGTTGCTGTCATTACAAAATGCCACTCTGGACGCATTATCCAAGCAGATAGATTAGAAGAAAGGGCCCTTTGAAAATTTGGGATGCCTTATTTCAATCTTTTTCTCTTCATTCTTTCCTTAGAAAGATATATTCAGGCCTCTGTTACTCCTGTAGCACAGATCTGAAATAGTCAAGCAATAAGAACTGCTGAAATAAAAAATAGCTGTTAGAGATGCAGTTGTTCTCTGTATGAATACTTCTCTAGTCTCTTGTCTTCTCTCTCCCTGCTGTCAAACCTGAAAATGGCATTTTGGAAACCAAGCACACATTTGAATTATTGTCCTAGTCAGTGAATTACAGCATGAAATGGTTTGAGTAATTTGTTCCCCAAAATTTTAACTGCACTTACAGTATCTCTGGTCAGCTTATGATGCCAGAATGCTTATTGTTTTTCTCTTAAAGTAAATCAAAGTATCTAAAATAAATAATGCAAAGGACATTTGACGGGAATATTTATATCATCTTCTTCGAAGCAGTAATTACATAACATTCTGAACTTTAATGGAAATTTTCTTCAAAAATATGCCTTGATAAACTGATTATGTAAATGCTTTTTTCTGAGTTGCAGGTTGAGAACCACAACACATATTTTTGAATATGAGGCAGTTGAAACATTTGATAGGATTATAAGATGCCAGTTTATTTATTAGCATGGATTTATACAGAAAGTAAGTGTACCTCTGATCAGGGATTCCCCGTGATTTCCATCTGGGTTTATTCCAAGGTTATATATAAAAGCAGTGTAGAGCATTGCCTAGAGATCTGGGGACTGTTTTGGGAGGTTTTTTTTGTATTTTGTGTTGCATAGTTGAGCAAGAGAGATCTCTGTGGAGCAAGGTTTGTCTTCAGAGGTCCTGCACCTCCAAGTGCTGTTTATTATTTTGGTTAATGCTGTGGATGAGCAGCTGCTCCAGCCTCTCCTAAATTCATCACTAAACCCTGCCCTGCATCCTCTGCTTGCTTCTGTCATACCCTCTTGTTCAGAGCAGTGAAAACCAAAAAGGGGTGCATACTGTGTGTGCACCTCTGGACACACCTTAGATGAGCAGCCATGTGCCTTTTCCTAATTGCATGTATTCTGTTAAGGAGATTTGTATTCCTTTTACTGAGATGATGTGTTTGAGTGGGATAATGGAAAGGGAAATGCTCTTTTTCTTGGAGACACACAATGTCCAGGGTTACAGAGTGGTTGGGATGTATCACATTACATGAAATATACCTGCAAACATATTTTCTGGTAAATAAATATACCTTAAACTTATCAGAATGATGGCCTATGACTTAGTAACACATTTTTAAATGAGAAAGAATGTTTGCCTTCTCCTGGGTAAAACTATTTGAGGAAAAAATATGGCACATAAATACAAATAATGCATAAATAGCTTTGTGCCCCCTGTGGGTGGGGAGAAGTTGGCCTTGGCACTGAAGGCCCACTGGTGGCTTCAGGGGCTGTCACAGCTCTGCTGCCATGAGGACCCAGCCACTGTGTGTGCTGAGGGCAGCAAGGCCACGTTGTGTCCAAATTGTCCTGCTGCTTCTCCTGGCCAGGGAAATGAAAAAAATGCCATCTAGGATGAAGTGTCGATCCAGAGAGAGGTTTCTTCTCCTGCCCTTGGTCCCCATCCCAATTTAGTCATTTGGTTCCCCAAGGGGAGCCCATATGTCCGGAATAAAAGAGCAGTGAGGAGGGTGTTGGATGGCAAAGGTCCAGCCCTGGCCAGGGTGAGCAGTGTGGACGAGTGGCCGTGTGCTCTGGTACCTCCTACCAGCTCTTTGGATAAATGTGAAACCACGCTCCACTCATCATTCCATTTCAAAGTTGGTTTTTAGGCTCCACTACCCGACAATTCAGAGAATACTGTTATTTTGTTAAATAAAATCTGAGAGGTTGTATCAGCTCCATCTTTCATGGCTCTAAACATGTTTGCAGTTGCTTCAGTTACTTGGAATGGTAGATTTATGATCAAGTATTTTGAAAACACACATGTAATATATGACTTTTTTATAATGGATACTAAATTATTTATTACATGGCAGGATTGGGTAGCTCCATTTCCATTTAGCAGAGAAAGAGGAGTTCAGAGGCATTATTATAAAAGTTATTAAAGTTGAAATTGTTTAGACTTTTCAGTAAACTTCTGCAGAGCTCTGGAAAGAGAGATGGTTCTATTTAATAGAAAATGTGGAACTCTATATATAAAAATTATAAAGATGGTATTATTTATGAATATGGTCAGTATTTTTAAAATTATGCTTTTATTTTAGACCAGAAAAGTTCTGAGTTCTGAGGATTTAAGCTTGTGTTCATTGTTAAAAAGTTCATTCCTAAAATCTAAGCTAAAACCTCCTTTTGTTTCCCCAGATTTTATTTGCTTACTTATTTATGTAGTGATAAAGAGGAGAATTGGAAAAGAAAAATAGAAAATAGGCTGGTGATTAACTATTTCAGTATATTGGGAGTTACTGTACTTTTAAGTACATCATTCCTAAGCTTAGATTATTCTGAAGATACTTGGATTTTAAAATTTTTTTTCCTGTGTATCTGATTTTCCATAACTGGTTAACCAGTGTGTTTGACTGACAACTGAAAAAGTGGTAATCTGGAGACTGTTCCATTTTATTTTAGGGCTGAGAGAGTTGCCTAGAATATGCTGTGAAAAGTAGTGGTGCAGACTTCATCATTGTGCCATCACTTTACCCATCTGGAAAATCCTTGTTTTAGTGCCGTGTTGGCAAGTGCTAGCAGTGGGTACATTCTGAATACTTGTAGGTGTGAGTGTGTTGGGCCATCTGCAAAGTCACACTTGCATTCCAGCAGTCCAGTCTTGGCAAACGCTATGGATTTGTTGTGTGACCTTATGTGAAAAGGGCTGTTGTAATTTGGTAGGTTTGATTTAAAGAATACATTTGAAATAGCAATGAGTAGAGGTTGGAGTTCTTTGAGTGTTGCTTGCAGTGGTGTATGGTTGTTTCTGTTGATTTTAGATTATGATCTAGTGGAAAGCAGAGCATCATTTCTGTTTGCATTGGCTGAATTGCCTCTTTGAAATGCAGTAAGTAGATGATTTAGCTTAAATGCAGATTTATTCTGGCTTGATTGTGTTGTTCTGTCTCTCCTGTCTACTCCCAGTGCTTTGTGAGTGGAGGATGAACATGTTTTACTATTGCAATCACTTTTCATCTGAGTCTGCATCTTGTCCCAGTTTTGAGGGACCGTATCTAACATTTCTTCTCTCAGTCTGAGAGTTACAAAGTTTTTCTCACTTTTGTATCAAAAGTGCTTTTAGCACATGTGAAATGGTGGTGTTAGTGATGAATGGAGCCTGTATTGTTTTGATAGCTGAAAATTTTTGTCAACAATGTTTAAATGTCTGGAAATCATAGAATAGTAGAATTGTTTCTTGGAAAAGACTTTAAGGATTATCAAGTCTGACTGTTAACCTCACACTGCCAAGTCCAACATTAATCCATGTCCTTAATTGCCATTCTACACTTAATTTTTAATTTACCCTTTTTAAATACCTCCAGGGATGATGATTCAAGCATTTCCCTGGGCAGCCTGTCCAATGCTTGACAACCCCTTTCTAGCACTCAATTTAAATCTTCTCTGGTAGGACTTGAAGCCATTTCCTCTGGTTCTGTTGCTTGGGAGCAGAGTCCAATCCCCACCTGGCTACAAGATCTGGCCAAGAAGTTGTAGAGAATGAGAAGGTTGAGCCTCCTTTTCTCCAGGCTGAGCCCCTGCTGCTTCTGGTGCTCCAGCCCCTTCCCCAGCTCCGTTCCCTGCCCTGGACACGCTCCAGCCCCTCCATGTCCTTCTCCTCACGCGGAGCCCAAAAGGCCCCCCAGTATCTGAGGTGTGGCCCCAGCAGTGCCCAGCACAGGGGGTCAGTCCCTGCCCTGGTCCTGCTGGCCACACTGTGGCTGATACAAGCCCGGTGTCATGGCCACATGGTGGATTATGTTCGGCACCCCCAGGGCCTTTCTTGCTGCAGGGGCTTCTGGTGGCCAAAGGGAAGCATCCGGCCTTGGTGGCCAAAGAGGACTTGGGCCTCTTGCTCCTCTGGCTCTGTGCCCAGCCAGCCTGGCCAGAGCCCTCTGCAGAGCCTTCCTGTCCTCCAGCAGGTCCTTATTGTCATCCCCAGCCTTCCTGAGGGACGTTCAGTCCTCTTGTCCAGAGTGTGGATTAAGACATGGAATGGAGCTGGCCCCAGTGCTGAGCCCTGGGGAACCCTGCTGGTGACCTGCCCCAGCTGGAGGCAATTCCACTGCCCACTCCAAGGCCAGCACCGTTTTTCACTCAGAGAACGTTGCACCCATCCAAGCCATGACCAGCCAGGTTCCAGGACAATTCTGTGGGAAGTGATGTCAGGCAGGCACATCCACAGCCTTTCCCTCATCCATTGAGCAGGTCACCTCAGGAGGAGATCAGGTCAGTCAAGCAGGACCTGCCTTTTAAAGCTGTGGTGGCCAGGCCTGATGGCTTAATTGGATGTCCTGTATGTGCCTTTTGATGGCACTTGAGATGATCTCCCCCACACAACTTCAGATTAAATTGCTTTTCCTTTTAATCCATGGATCAAGCAGTGTAGCCAAGAAGTGTTGTCATTGGAACCTGTCAACTGCTCAGGAGGCTGCAGACAGCTTAAAAGTATTTGGTTATTGCTATTGCAAGAGTTTATGCTCTTTTAGCTTGCCTTTATTTCTTGCTAATAAGTGCAGATATCATCAAATACCTGGTGAGCCCATAGGGGCAGGAGGGAGGGTAATGACATGGAATGTCTTTTTCATTGACCAAAAAGACAATTGTAACAAGAAGAATAGCTTATCTAAATACTTTTACTTCAGCTAAGAAACAAGTGGTTATTCTGCCCTGCCACCTGCATGACACTTTCTCACTGGCCTTTATTTTGGAAATCAATGGGTGACATAATTCCAATGGCTAAGGCAATGCTGTGTTACCTCTTTCACTTCTTATTCTGTCAGCTCAGTCAATGCTGTGTTATAGTCAGGGCTTTTTTTTATCTGCCAGATTTCATCTGACATTGAACAGGCAGATTTTTTTTTTCCCTTTTCCACTTTTGCGTGTGATATCAGTATTAGCAAATTTTAAACATGATCTATAATTATGGTCACTAACTTGTGTGTTTGATAATACAGTCCAATGGAGTGTTTTATTATGGCAAGAACTGGGTAAATCTGGGTCTTTCTGACTGCAGGGGGTTTTAAGGGGAATGAATACAAGAATATTTGAGTTTGTAAGAAAAAAATAATTTATTGGTATGAAATAGCTTTCATTAGGGTAAATTCTATTTATTTTTATAGTCCCTAAATAAGACAAAGCTTTTAAGATTTGGATCCTCTGTAAAAGCCAATTTGTTTAACTTGGCTCCCCCAGCTAGAAGCCAACAAGCTGATACTGCTGTTTCCAAGGATCTGGAATTCTGGCTGATTTTTCTTCCCTTTTCTGACTCATGCATAATCATCAGTAATAAAATTTCTGATGGCCAGATTATGACAGGAGATACAACTTTGAAGTTCTTTTGCTTTCAGTAGAATGATTCACAACTGATATAAAAATATGCTTGTACATCTAAATATAGAACAGTCATTTTAATGGAGTTTGCTTGGATATCTCACCTATTTACCCTCTGTTAAGTTATCTCGTGTTACGTGAGCTTATGTTAGAAACCCACTTGAAATACTTCTTTTGACCTGTCTGCTTGCTTGCTTTTTTTAACTGAGGTGTAACAGGTAACATCTCAGACCTGGCTTCAAAGAGGGTGTTGTAAAAACATATGAAATGTCTATTTTAGTAGATCAGGTTGTGCAAAAAATATGGTAAGAAGGTAATTATTTCAAGTATAAGTATTTTCACCTGAACCAATTGGCAATTGCATTCAACTGCTCTATTACTACCTGAGAGTGGTGGAACCACATCTGGCAAATCATTGTCAGTCAGATATCACAGATAATTTTGAACATGTTGGGGGCTTTTTTTAGTGTAGTGACAGGTCATGAACACTGTAAATGATAATTGGAAATTAACCCAGGTAAATTTTCTGTGTCAAACTTTGTCCCTGTGTTTCACAAGACTCAGGTTATTGTGGATTGGGGTAAATTCTGATATCCTGGTTCCTTTTCTTTCTCTAGGGGACAGCTGCACAGGCTAGAGAGCTTGGAGAGTGACTTAATCTTCCAATTCTGATGGGTTCAATAAATCAGTAAAGAATGTAATTTCTTTTTTGAATCTACGTGTTATTTTGTTGCTGACCAAGCTGAGAAGAAAGAAGTTTCTTGCCTGTATATTCAGGAGTCAGAATGGTTTATGCTCTCATTTTGTTTGAGGCCTTGAACTAAATAAAACATAGTGAATTTCAAGGAATGTTAGTCATCAAGGAAAAGCTATTCAGACTTGGGTAAACATCCTTCTGGAAAAGCAACTTCTCTAGATAAACCTGAAAGTACTCAATGCAGTGAACTGATCTGAACTGTGCTGCCCTTTTATTGGTTTTGTTTTCTTTTTTTTATTCTGAAGGAGTAAAATTATTATTTAATACTTATCATCCCAAGGCTTTTTCATCTTATAGAGCTGGAAGTATGGGGTTTTGTGTCTCTGTCCTCACTTTGCCATATTATTGCAAAGCAAGTAGTGCCCTGCTGTTTGCTAATTAGTAGCATCTAAAAGTCATGGAGGAGCAATGGCAGGTTGTTATAATTGGTTTATTATGATAAATGTCTGTGACACTTTGCTTTCTCTGTACCATTTTAATGTATAGGAGATTCAGTAAAATCCGTCTCCAGACATCTTTAGACATGTAAGCTTGAAAACACACAACCTAGGCAAAAGAGTGCTGCCAAAATGCAAATCCAAGTGTTTCTCTGTAAGATACCAGCAGCTGTGCAGGTACACATCAGCTGTCTTTATTTTCACTGACAGTGGTGCTGAATATGAGCATATTTCAAATAGTTTGAGAACAAATCATAGTGACACTTGAAATCGAGACAGAGGAAAAAGGGAATTTCCAAACATTTTACTTCCAGTCAAGAGAAAACCTTACAATTATGTTAAAACAGAACCTAAACATGGGTGAATATTCCAAAGAGATTAATAGGAACAGGTTTGAAAAAAACAGTCAGGCTTTTTAAAAGCTGTAGCCCTATAGTTGGTTGAAAGCAATATGACATTTAGTTGAGAAATAAAAGGTGACTAGAGGTGAGGGAAAGCACATCTTCCTGCATTTGTGAATGATCCTGGAGACAATAATACAGAATGAATCATTCTTTCTTTCCCTGCTGGCCTCAGTGTGGCACTGACTGAGGTGAATTAGCAAACCTGAGAAGTCCTTTGCTACTCCCTGGAGATAACTTTGCTCTGTCAGGGCAGCTCAGGGGATTCAGCTCAGCTGGATGCTGAACAGAGTCTGCACGATGGGACCTGCTTCAGATATGTGAGAGCAAGTTGGAAGGTGTTTACCCTCTGTGCAAAATGGTTCATTATTCTCTAAGTGTTGCATTTGCATTTTATGTGTCCAGGAGTTGTGTTGATGTTATTTTTGGGAGATTTGTTTTAGTGCTAGACCACCTTTTTCATTTTTGTCTGTTCCTCTGATGTATTACGCAAGAAGATTTTAGAGATACATTTTTAATATTCAGGGAAATACAAGAACAGCTTTTTGGTACTGAAATAGGCTCACTTTTGCTGGATTTTCTTTCTCTTTGACTTGGAATTGTACTGAAAAATTGTATATGAATAAATTTTTTTAATTAATTTACATTTTGCTAACAGTCAAGGTAGAGAGAGAAAGTAAACCCCTACAACTGTATTTCAAAGCTCAGCTAGAATGAAAATATTTTCACTTCAGTTACTGATTAGCAAAACAAAAAACTGCCAAAACATGAAAACTGTTTAGAGCCATGAAAAAGTATCAGGAGGGAAGAGAATTCTGATTGTACCCAAAAAACAGAAAAGGCAAATTCTTAAGAAAACCACAGGGATCATTAACAGAATCTCAACAAAATTTGATTCTGTAGAGACTGAGCCATACTTGAAAAGGTCTGATCCCCTCAGTATCTTGAATAATTTATATTTTGTTATGCATTTTTAGATACTAATTACTACATAGTGGTTTTTAAGTTTGTGGTACCTGAGAAGAGTCTGTTCAGGTCCATGCTATACAGAGCAGGGGTTCACTGTCTGATCTTCATTCTAAGGAAGGCTCTCTCCAGAAGCACAGCAATCTTTTCTACCTTGTCCTGAGACAGAGCCAGGAGACTGAGCAATCTAACGTGTTCTGTTGTGACAAGTCACGCAAGAGTCTGCTCTGAGGTGAACATGGAAAACACAGCACCAGCTTTCCTCTCACTGAGGGAAATGAAATGTAATTGGAGCAACCTCTCCTTCTGGAACACAGGAATATATTACACTTTTTGTTATTACTTTTCCAAAAATCTTATATCTGGACACTGAGCTGTTTCGGTGGAGGGAGGTGTTTATCTTTTTTTTTTTTTTTTTTGGCCTTATGTTTAAAACTAGAAAAAAACAAACTTGAAATCCTGAAACTATCTTACACTGTGACCAACTCTTTAAAAAAAAAAAAAAATCTGTCTTCCATGTTCTCTTTGTCACTTCTTTTCACTTGAAACTTATATATCTGTCTCACTTTTGCTACCCAAATACAGGAAGATTTGAGGCTAGCTGAAACACAGCAGCTGGGGTTAGGCCCAGTTCTTAGAAGACCAGCCAGTTTTTGGCAAATTGTTCTTCCTCGTCAATGTTCCCCTATCAACTCAGTTCTGGTGTCTCTCATTCATTTTTAAAAAGTGTGTGCAGACATGACTCAGTGTAGTTCCAAGTTTGTTTACTCACTCAGAATCTTAAATATAAAATGAAGGCAAGCATTGTGTGTAAGGATTTACTTCTGAATACTTCTAAAGGTTACCTGAAATTGCTGATATCCAAAGAAAATTTTCAAAACCGATCATTCTGTGAGAACAGAAATTGATGGATCAGTTTTGTTCTAGCACTGGTCAGTGGCTCCTGGGCTGACTTATTTTGTAGACAGAAGTTGTTGAAACCCACACTCTTTAAATGTTGAAACCTTGTTGAAATCTTGGATCACTGCTGTTACAGGAAATGAAATCCACCCATTGCAGGATTCTCTGAGCATCATTTTTAACTGACACACTACGCTGGATTGACTGGAGTAAGGAATGGGCTTTTTACTGCAGAGATGAATGTATTTGTTTTTATGCCTTCCTCCGTGAAGGAACAGTTAAAATCAGAGATGGGGGAATGTGACAGATGTTCGTGCACATTTCCCAGCTGCAAATGCCTTGCACTGGCCAAGACAATTGTTAGGCACAATTAAGCCCAGTATATACATCCTGTACTGTAAGCCAAGGCTGCTGGGGATGCTCCCAACAGGGAGCAACAGGTTTGGAAAGAAGGAAGCTCATGTGAACTTTGACCTGTGGTAGGTTTTGAGTGTCACTGTGTGAAAAACAAAGGAGACTTGGCTGACAGCTCCGAGTCTGTGCCCCAGCATACTGCACGTGTCCTTAAGATACAGCTATACTACCTACAGCTGTAGATTTAGGAGACACTTTGAATCCATGAGCAAATTTATTATGCATTTCAAGGATGCTAGCGCTTGAAATCTGATTTTTGAGAGACATTTGGTGTAATGTTGCCAGCTGACTTTAAAAGCTTGTGATATTACGCCTTGTGGTGTTCTACATTCAGTGTAATTGTCACTGTAATCAGCTTTATGGTGGCACATCTTCATGATGACTGCAAGGATATATTTTTTACATGTTATGTCTGAAATGTGAGCTACTTTTTGATTTCAGAGGTATAGTGGTAGTGAAGGGAGGAAGGCACTGCAGACTTTTGAATTCATGTATGAAATGTTTATGCAGAGAGTGGAATTTGTCATTTCCAGTGATGTGATAGCATCTACTGCTGAAAAAGACACAGAACGAAATGCTCTTATATTTTGTGATTTGTATTGCAATTGAACCCATTGAAGTTAGCCATTCTGGAGAGGAATGCTTTGCTGGCAGAAAATTGCAGTGATTGACTATTTTTGTTGTATCAGAATATTATACAGACGTTGTGAACGTGTGTTGACCTAAAAATGTCAGTGGCTATTTCATATCAGTCTATTTTTTTTCTTTCTTTTTTTTTTCTTTTTTTTATTTAGCTTTTTTTTAATTTTTTTTATTTTTTTTTCCTCTAGGGTTGGGAGGGATGACACAATAATGCAAGATGGACATTGCTTTTTTGTTGTGTAATGCCTGGCTTTAAATAATGTAAAAAGCTCTGTGCCAGGTCTGTAAACAGAGTCTGTGAGTTCTGGGCAGCCAGTAAGTGTTTCCAGTGAAATATTCTCGGGAATTCTAAACCAAACCTCTCTGTTATTCTGCTCTTATTTCCCTGTAATAAGGCACAAATCTACAAAGGGTGTTTACCTGCCCCTCTGGCCTTAGTTCTCCATATAATGTTTTTGTTAACTTCCACTTTACATGGATATAAGTAGGGTTTAATATCTCACATCGTTTTTACTCCTGGCAGCAATAGAGCATCACTTGTCTTTAGTCTCACAAGCAGGTGATGAGACACAGTTACCTGCATTTCACAGGGAAGAAACGTGGGACTCCACTCATTTTCTGGAAAACATGATTTGTTCCTGTGGGGGAGAGCATTTCATGAGTAGCTCTTTGTTAGTCCACTGGAACTGATGGAATTCTGAGGAGCGCCTGGAACCTTGCTTGACCCAGCATATAATCTGTGTATGTGCCTAAAAACCACTCAGTTCATGGGAGCTTGTGGTGGCAATGTGTTTATCTCTGGTGCTCGTTCTCAAGGAGCATTGTCTTGTTTAAGTGGCTGTGAAATGTACTTTTTATGTGCTGTTCTGTGGTCATCTTGAGGTAGACATAATCCTGGCTTAAGGTGTCTGGCTGCAAATTTGTCATTTGCATTATTATTGGTTGGTTCTTGCCGAACCAAGCTATTTTATTTTTTTTTTCTTTTTAACATAAAGTGCTTTGTCTAGAAGAAAAATAGCAAAATGCCGAGCAAGGTATTTTTATTCTCTGGATTCCAATAAGAAATAGGAGATCAAGGAGGGCAGAGGTGATGCTTTAAGTCTTATTTAGCATGGGAGAGATTATTTCGAAATATTAATAAATGTGTAGCATAGCACTTCTGCATAGGAGGGATGAGAATTTCTGGTTTACATTTTCACTTTGTTAGTTGAGTGCTTTGTAGAGATTTTCCTCCCCTGAGTTCTTTATGTCAAGATCAGATACCTGAAATACTTAAAAGTAGTTCTGTGTGAGACCAGACTATGTAATTATTTAAACCCATATTTCATAGCTTGCTTTGTATTTGAGCACTTCTTTTCTGACACAGCAAAATTATCTGTCTAATGCTTCATTTTCTTGATACCGTTCTAAAGACTCTAGTAATGTATATTTTTCTCAGCATTTGGCACTTTGGTGTTCTATGTACCTCTACTATTTCTCACCATGTCTTTTAGAAATGTTTTTTTAATGTAATTTAAAACTCTTCTCTATTACTAGATGACATAACCTTTTATAATCTTATTAATTAAAATTATTTTCTGGTCACCATTCTTCCATTCCTTTGTAAATAAATATGATCCAGCATCCTCATCACAAAAATAGATGGTGAGTTGGGAATCAGATACATTCAGAAACAGAACCCAGTTGTATTTTTAAGGAACACCATGTGCTAGCAAGCATTTCTGGTCTTTCTGGAGTTATTTCTTGAGAATGATGATTGCTAGCTGAGGTGGGTCTCAAGTGTACTGCCCCTATAAATGGTGTCTATTTTACTCCCTGACCTAATGATTGAAGTTGAGAATTGATTTGGCTGTGAATATCCTGGTACTCTTGCATTGTTAATATTTGTTAGGGTTACCTCGTGGTTCTTCTGTGTGCTCACAGAATTCTGCTTCAGCACCATGCTTCCTTGGAGGCAAGGATACAAATTTTAAGCTAAGAAAGATTGTTTGTTTTGATTTGCTAAATAACAGTTGTGATTCAGGAGTATGATAAAGTTGTGAATGTTAATTACCCTTCACACCCTTTTGGGAAAAAATGTATACATACTTTGTGGTTTTAATAGTTAGCTTTACTACTCTGACAGGACAGGGGACTTGAATTATATATTACCCACTGCAGAAATGGAAAAATCAAATTGAACGTGGTATGGTTCTCTTTCTGTCTCAGGGTAGAACACTTTGTTAAAAATTGATTCCACATTCTTTGGTGAAAGCCATTTCTCTAATGTAACAAAACTTGAGGGTTTGGTTTTTGGGTTTTTTAATTTTTTTTTTTAATTTCACTTTCAGAATTAGAAAGTGAATGTATACATTTACACAAGAAAATTTTCTTGCTGTGAAGAGGGATTTCCAGTTCATGGATTCCAAGATGTTCCAGCCAGAAAGGATCATTATGCTAATTTAGCCTGTCCTCTTGAACGTGTATGCTACAGAACTTGGGGGCTGGCTTTAAGAAGACGTTTTGGAAGATAGTTTATCATGTTTTAAACATCCAAGTAATTTTGGTTCCCTGAGTTTCACTGCTGCCCTACTGAACTGTTTGCTTGTTTAATTACCCCTGCAGTTTGGACATTACAGGACTCTATTTCTCTTTATCTTTGCTCCTGGCAACAGTTTCCTGATGTGTTTTCTGTCTGAGATTAAAAATGCAAAATATGCTCAAACAAATGAGGAGGCTCTCAAAGTGTGCTAACTCCTAGAATAGATATATATCAAAGAGATAGAGGAAATGGGGGAGGAAGAAACCTTGTGGAGTCTCATAATCTGCTTTTCTGCCTGACAGCAAGATCAACTTTGCCTGCATCATTCCTGAGAGACATTTGCTGAGCCCATTCTGGATCAACAGGGACTCTCTAACCTCTGCAGGCATTTTACACTTGCACTGGAGGGGTTTCTTTTCCCCAATGCCTGAGTTAAAAATCTTTTCTGCTGTAATTTAACCTCCCACTGTTTTATGGAGAGTGGGCATACAAAATGCATTATTTCCACCCTTGCCTAGTGGGCCACTAACTACCTAAAAACAGGCATGTCAGCCTCAACCTTCTCTCCTTGCAGTAGTGCAATCCTCACTCCTTCAGTCTTCCCTTCTGGAGTTTGTCTTGGCCTCCTACAGCTGAGAGCCATTATGGGTAAGATTTTTAGATCTGCAGAATTATTAGGTATCTAATTTCTTGAGAACATGTATGGAACATAACTGCTTCAGATACCTGAAATTGGAGTAGGAGGTAATGAAATTTTGCTAGTAGATACAAATGTATGATGAGAGGAGGGGTGAGAGTTAACAGTAAGTCATGAGGCAGAGCACTGTGAAGGATGAGTTTATTTTGCTGTTATTAAAAATTTCATTTCAGGATAATACCTCTGAGACTTAACACGTTATTTTAAGAAAAGTTTCCTAGAGCAGCAGTAAACAAGACACAGTACAGTAGGTTCAAACGATTTATAAATGTTGGGATTTTTTTTTTTTAAACATCCCATTTATTGAATCTGTTTCTGATACAGTGCTGAAAAAAACAGCAATCATGTTGCCTATGTGTTTGCAAAGAGTGACATTTGTAAAGTAATCTATTTAAATAATCAGCACTCTGAAGCCTTGTCTGCCATTTTTGGCTGTCAAATTTTGTGAAGTAGGAGGAAAAACCGCTTAAAGCACAGGCTAGCTCTTTAGTGATTTTTGCATATCCCTTCTTCAGCAGCTCAGCTGAGGCTTAATTTAGAGGTGCTGCTGGATGTGTGACAGTATCTGTTTTTGAGCATGGCTTTGGCAAAGCATCCTCTGCCTCTGGATGTCCCAACAACAAGAGCATCCCATGCTTCCATCTGGGCTGGTTTGTTTCCATCAGTCTCACAGTGCCCACATCCCCACGAGTGCAGAAATGCAAGAGCAAACCTCATTTTGCTGCATGGCCTTTGCACTAATGCAGGGCAGGGTTGGGTTGTTGAGGTCACAGGTGGGGTTTTCAGTCACACCCACTGTCTGAGGGGACACTGGGACTGAAATCAGGGCAGAAAGGCACAGATTTGAATAGGAGAGGAATGTGGTCTCCTCTCTAACCTCAACGCTGTGGGGAATGATAATGGTGTCTTATTGGTAGAGATAACTGATTATATTAAAGGCAGAAGAGCAAACAAAATGCACATGGGTGACCCTTGCATTTTTTTAACTTAATTTTCCCTCGACAATCATCACTGTACTTACAGAATTATTGTCTTAAATATACAATTTCTCCTTTCTTAATTATTATTTTATTTTTTATTTTTAATTTGAGAACATAGATAACATAACTATGAATGCACCAATTCTTCAGTTCTTTTAAAGCCACAGTGATGTAAAGTTGCATGCCACAAATTGTAATTAATGCATATTTCATTTGACAGCCTCCAGTAAAGAAGCATTTTGGCATGTGTTTAGCAATATTCCTGTTCCAAGGGGCACTGAAATTACAGTAAAGCACATGCTGATGTGCTTTCCTGAATTAGGATGCTAGCACTCAGTAGATACAATCACATTTTCTCAAGTTTTCCCCTAATGTTAATATTGATGATAGGATCTAAAATGCTGAAGCATGGATCAAAAAATAGTCTGTGATCAGGAAAAGGCAGATAAGAGGTCATGGAAAATAGAGATTAATAAACACAAGGTAAAATGAAATAAATGAGCCTTAGTGAAGCGGATTTGCCATTTTTTGTTTGTATTGCTTTGTGTAAAGTGACTCAAAACCCCCCATATGTGCAACATTTCTGCTTTGAGAAAACCTTCTTGCCCTGAAAAAGAACCTTTCTTTTTTTCCTTATTTTTTCACAGGAGTGTTAATGTGTTGAGGTGTGTGCAGAAGGAGAAATAACCCTGTTAGTGAGTGATGGAAAAATGGAACCTCACAGTGCTTCTTTGGGGCCTCCAGGTGCCCAGTGCCAAGTCTTGTTCTTGTGGAGTTCACTATGTAATTTCAGAGAAGAATGAGAGCTTTCTTCCCTTTGAACATCACTGGGGAGAGCTTGGAAAGGGTCTAATGTGGTGAGAAATGTATAAAGATGAGAGCATCTTTAGACTCCCTCCCAGAGACAAACTAGGTACTGGAGCATCTTTTAAAGAGAAATTTGTAGAGTTACTTTATAAGTCTCCATTTATATAATGAAAGAACAGAGGGGAATATAACAATAAGGCTATGATTTCTTCTGCTTTGCGTTCATAATGAAAAACAAGATTTTAGTAAATTAAAACTAAATTATCATATTAATGGCCTTAAACTGAAGAAGGGTAGGTTTGCATTAGATATTAAGAAGGAAATCTTCCCTCTGAGGGTGGTGAGGCCCTGGCACAAGGTGCCCAGAGCATCTGTGGCTGCCCTTGGGTCCCTGGGAGTGTCCCAGGCCAGGTTGGATGGAGCTTGGAGCAGCCTGGGACAGTGGAAGGTGTCTCTGCCCATGGCAGGGGGGGGAATGAGATGGGCTTTAAGGTCCCTTCCAACACAAACTACCTGTATAATCTTTCAGCAGTTTCTTTTTCTCCCTGTGATTTTCCATCCTCCTCTGTGCTTTGGTTTATGCATCAGTGCCTGCATAAATAGGAAGTGATCCTTGTAATGTGGACAAAATCATAGTGGAAGGCTGGACACTCCTTTCAGTTTGCTTAATATATTTCATATTTTATCTCCTGCATGTATGGAAGGATGCCTGTGTATTTAATTATATGAGAGAGATTTCAGTCTAGAGCATATGACTAGAGTCCTGTTTCTCTTGGAGCTTAATGTGAATCATGTATTTTGATTTTGTGAAAGATTTCACAGCTGATTTCATCTTTTCAGGGATGTATTTTGAGCTGTTTGCATATAGTATAAAATTAATATGCTATAGTGATGTGTTGTGGGAGACATAAGGACTTTGGTGGAGTTTTAAGTTCCGTGGATAGGGAAAGCAGAATTGTTTTTTTAAAGTTTCTATCTAGATTACAAGCTATTTTGTAAAAGACAAAATGTGCTTGCAAAGTGAATAGAACACTTGATGACTGAAGATTATGGTAAAATATCTCAGTAAGGTGGAATTTACAATGACTTTAAAACTAACAAAGATTTGGTAGGTGCTTAAAAATTACCAAAATGCTCTTTATTTCAAGTGGTGTAGGAATGCTCTTTTTTATTTGCCTTGTTTGTCATCATTGGGCTGTGCTTAAATCACGCTCTGTACTCACTGAAGCTTTGCTGAAGAACACCAGTCAATAGTTACAAAGCTGTCAAACAGTTTTCCCTAAGTTCAATTTACACAGGCACCTCAAGAAGAAATTAATGAAGTCTTGTTTCACTGCACATGTGTAGCCATTTTTAATAAACTTTTTGGGATTTGATGTACTTTGTGTGCAGTTGCATTTGTTTCTGGATTACAAAATGTATGAAAGCTTTGCCAGCCTTGGCAGAATAAGAGGAATTGCAGTTTACAATTTTTTGTGGCCAACATTGACTTTAGGTCGGTGATATGTGAATTTACTTACTTATTTATTATAGAAGTGATAGATTATTCTCACTTCTACTTAAATTTGACAAGCAACGCAGTGCTAAACCCTGCTAAAATGGTCCAAAGACCCAATTACATAAACTACAAAGGCATGCAAGAGTAAGCAAAGAAAAAACATATAAAAGGATTAAAGATCAAAAATAGAATGATTCCAGTGAAACTGCATTAGGAGACATCAGGCAGGAAAACATGAAAGAATTAGAGTATGAAGAACAAAGCTTTATAAAGCTTCTGAAAACTGGCAAATATATTTTTTAAATTACTTCTGTTAACTCTTTATATTAGAAGGAAAATTATTTATTGGGAAAGAAATTTTTTTGGTGTTTTTTGTGATTGTGTCCTTTATGAGTTTTGTTTATGGAATTTGGGTTTCACCTGCAGAGTAGTCGTAGCTGGATTTAACCGAGGATTTTAAAAGTAAGTTGTGTTTTTAATTGTAAATAATATGCTATGGAAGATGTAAGAAGAATTGAGGGGTGAATATACCCTTTTATTCCTTCTGTGGCTTCTAACATCACCTTTCCAGCTATTCCTTATTTTCTTGTACAGTAGAGGTGGTGTTGCATTGTCTTGAGAGGGCTGAAAAAGTAGACCA
This sequence comes from Polioptila caerulea, assembly GCA_013397295.1. Lineage (NCBI taxonomy): Eukaryota > Metazoa > Chordata > Aves > Passeriformes > Certhiidae > Polioptila > Polioptila caerulea. The sequence continues at coordinate 490,467 of VYXF01005742.1, read as the reverse complement.
AGTGTAGACTCCCACAGTATTGCTAAAAGGCTTTCCCACAAACAGGGTTTTTGCTAAAGTTAGGAGAATCAGTTCAGTTACTAACTCAGGTCTCAGTCACAGTAGGTCCTGAATGTCATTGAACATTTAATTGACAATAGTAAGAGGCCTTTCTTTAGATAAGGCTTCAAAATGCTGCACAACTTTTGTGTAAATCAACTCTTGCCATCTATTTTTAGTCAGCCCTGAACCCCATTCCTGCAGCAGTTCATCTGAACTTATTCTAGTTTCCCTTTTTACCTCCTGGCCAAGTTGTGGAAGGGGTGAGAAGAGTTATGATTTTTTAAAATTTCTTTTTCTTCTTGTTTCTCCATTATTTTTTTTTTTTATTTTTGTGGCAGCATTACCTCCTGGTTGAGGTGCTGTGTAGGCAGTCCCTGTCTGTGCTCTGGGGTTGTTCTCCATGTAGCTCTTGCAGGCTGGTTGAAGCCTGGGAGGGATACAAAGCAAGACAGATGGTTTCCCACAGACTTCCCCTCTAGCTCTTTCATCTTTCATCTAACTATTAATTCATCTGTTTGGATGGATACATTCACGCATGGAACCAAGATGAATAATAATGAGATTTTTAATAACTCCCTACATTTGCATTCCTTGTAACTCTTTACATGGTTCTAGCTGATTAAAATGAATCATTTACATAATTAACATATGGTTATAGTGTTGGCTTTAATATGCTGATTATCTCAGTACTTTTGTCTAGAGTCAATTGGATTCAAACTGTAACAATTGTTTGATGTGAGAATAGTTTATTCCTCTGAGAGTTGGTGAATATTTGCCATGGGCCTGATTAGAAATAGCACAACTGTCCAAGAAAATCTTTAATGTAAAGCATGTATTAAAAAATAAAAATAAAAGAGAAAAATGTCATCTACATCATTTGTGTTTAGGTCAGGCTTTAAAAATAGCTTTCTATGCTTAAAGAGACTTTTGCAATCAGTTCCTTGGTGAGATACTAACACAATACTAGGCATAGTCCTGAGAATGAATCAAGACAATCAATACAGGCCTAATTGTTTCTTGTTTGTAAAGACTTTTTTATTTTTCTTCAAATCAGCTTTAAAAATAATTTTTTTCTTAAATTACATTGAGTTAGAATTAGTTTGGGTTTTTTTTTTTAATTTGACAAAATACATTTTAGTACCTTTATAGTCATTGGATTACCATACTCTTAAGATTAAAAGAGGAATAACTTTCATATTTGTAATTTTGCTTTTTTTCTCCCAGTACATATTTATAGCAAGGGACACTGAAGCAATTCTATTTTAAGAATTGGTGGAATATTTTCTAATCTTGCTCTCACCCTTGGTGGTGAACTGAGCTTTCTAGTGCAGAGGCTGCTTGAAAAGAGAAAAGAATTGTCAGGTTTTGTGGTTAGGTAACTAACACTTGTGTCAATGAATGCTTTTTGAATGTTCATGAATATTTGAAGCAAATTTGTGTTAATTGCACTACTGTTGTCCACAATTAGTCTGTGGTAGACATGATTAATTGTAAAGAGCCCTGACATTTATGCATAAAAGGCTTGGGGTCAAACAGAAATGGAGAAAAATGGTTGCTGCAGCATTGGCAGATGGAATGCTAATGCATTTTGACTCATACTGGGAATAATGATGTTTCTGCATCAATAGCAAATAATTGTTTTAGAACTGTGGAATATTCTTCTTTCCTTTGCTCTTCTTGTGTTTAACTTTGTTCCATCCCACCCCAGGATGCCACAGCCATTGGTGTTTTCACAGCGTGGCTTTTAATTGCCTTGGGTGCTGTGTTGGGAGCTGCTGTCCAGCACACAGCCCCTGCCAGCTGGGAGAGGCCCCATCAATCCCTGCTTTGAGGAGGGGTTTCAGGCAGTAATCTTCTGCTGAGAGTCAGGCATGCCTTGTGGAGGAGGTCTCCTGAATCCCTGTGGGAATACGGAGCTCATCAAAAGTGGATTTCCTGTGCTCAAAGGACCTGAACACCATTTCAACATTGGTCCTGACTGAGTAGGGAATAATTCAGCAGGAAGAATCTCAGTGGCTTCATCTCTACCCAAACAGCAAACAGGCCACGTTCACAGAGTCATGACCACTCTATGAGGGTGTGACCCACAGCTGAGTCCTTTTGCACCACAAAAAGCCTGGGATGGCACCCAGACCAGGACCCTGCAGTGCTCCCAGTGGGTGCAGCTGGAGGGCCACAGGGTCCTCAGGGGGCTGCTGGTCCTGAGCCCTGGAGCTGGTTAAAAATCAGGAGCTCCTGATGGGTGTTGCTCTTTGAAAAGTGTAGTTGGTGCAGTGGCAGCACATCCACCTGGGGCTGGCCGTGTCCTTGTGGCAAACAGCAGTCAGTAGATGTCTGTACCTGCAGCACAGGGAGGCTCCTTCCAGCTCTTCAGGTTTGGCACTTGACTGAGAAGTTTCCTTTGTTAAAACTGATGTTAATCTGTCTAAATCTTTATAAGCTATTGATGGACTCATTAGCCCAGTGAAATTCTACCCTTTTAGATCCTGAGTGAATGCAGCCCTTCATATAAAATGCTGAACAGAAAACTTTCCAATAAATTACCAATATTGAAAATATTCTGTCAAGCAGACAGGAATCTCTGCCTTCATTTCAGCATTTTAATAAGTTTCTGATTGTCCTGCATTTACTGATGTAGCATCCAGTGAAGGCAGCCTAAACCTTTCCAATATCCTTGGTAAGTTTTTGTTTATATAAAACTTTACTGAGATAGGGAATATTCTACTACATGTAGAATAGTTCCTATTTGAAGTGCAAGGAAATTACATTTTCTCTCTGTCCCCAAATGAAATTTTCTTTACATGAAAGCACTATAACCTGTTAAAAATATTTATCTTTCTTTTTTTTAAATATTTTTAACTAAAAAAAATAAAATATTTGCAATTTGTACTAGTTGACCATTTAAAATTGCTTTTTAGCATGTGTTGAAAAGTTAGAAGAAGCAAAATGAAAGTCAAGTGGTAGCCTGGAAATGTATGATCCTATTCAATGAATAATTTTGGATGTCAGTTGAGAAATAACTAGAAGTGCTCAAAAAAATGCTGATCTTAAAAAAGAGATGTTTCAAACCAAGGTCCCGACAGCAGTATTGTAAGTTCCAAGGAATCACATAAGCCTTGTGATGTTTTTGGGTAAAAATTGCATGGTGATCATTCATGATGGCCCCTAGGAAATGATGATATTTCATAATGGTCTTTGCTAAATAGTCTGGGACACGGTGCTGGGTGGAAATCCCCTGAAAGGTGATGTTTTGTGCAGTAGCTCAGCCTGCTGAATTTTCGCTGTAACACATTTGCATCAGACCAAAACCAGGTAGCAAATGTTTGCACGCAATGGAGCTTTACATAACTCTTGCATAATTGTGTTCATAATTTTTTTAACAAAGAAAAAAATTCCCCTCTTCATTGCAAAAAGGCAACCTGTTAGTAGTGTGAGTCGATTTGTTAGAATCTACCAAAAAAACCCCAAAAACCCAACTAAATGAGAGAAATCAGTTGCATATGTAACCCAGAGGACGTGGTTATCTAGAATGACCAAATAAAGTGAAATACTGTGTTTTTCCAAGGGGTGCTTTTTGGATGGCTTGGTGACATTTGGTTCTGCAGTCTCAGCTCAGGCAGGGTTTTCTCTGCAGGCAGGGTGTGTGGTGCTAATTCCAGCTCCCCTGCAATAAATGCTGGGCTGCAGACAGGAGATGGCCAAAAGAGAATGCCTGGGCAAACCTTAATCTTTAATAAGGTGCAGAGCTAGTCTATAACTGTCAGGGAATGACAGAAGAGCAGTGCTTTCAGCTTGCCTGCTCAGAATAGAAAATGGGGTCCTCTGACATACAAGGAAGGCTACTTTATTCTTTATTGGGTTTGAGGCTATAATTGGGGCTGTGTTAGTTAGTTATTTGACATTTGTGAGTTGTTGGGGCAAAAAGAAGTTCAGTTATTAATGGGAAAACAAAATTTTAACTGGGTTTTTTTTATGCTGGACTCACATTGAAACCTCTTATTCCAGGACTCAGAATTTAGGCCATATCTGATATTAAATGAGTGCTGTTAGCAATTAAGAAATATAAGGAATATATAGGAGTATTACAGTATATAAGAACCTTGTAATGTAGTCATCAAGATGCTTATACACAAATATGTGACATTTAAATTGAGGCATATCAGAGACTTTGTGTGATGTATATTTTGGGAAAGATTTAAGTTTGCTTTTAGAGTGATAAAATTAGGATTTCTTAGAATTTTTTTCTCTGCAGGCTCAGAAATTTTGAGTTTACAAAGTTCATCACGGACTTGCATATTAGTAAGTTTAGATAAAATATTGCTCTAGAGATGTGAGAATATACATTGTTGGAATACAGGGCATCATGCAGTGGTATGCTAGACATAATATAGTGCTAGATTACAATTTCAGATTTCAAAATTTTTACACAACAACAACTTTTCATCCTTTATTCATCTGCTTTGAGTCCTTATGTCTGTGCAAGATGATTGTATAGGAGTGCTGAGTTCTTTACCTTTAAAATAGTGTTGTTTTAAATGTTTTCATATTGTCTCTCAAAGATATAATTTAGATAAAATAGAGCTGCCAGTGGTGGTGATTGGTGGCGTTTATGTGATGTGACCTTTCATTTGAGGCTTGAACAGCACTTTTAAACCTCTAAAAAGACCTGATAAAATGTGAGGTTTACTCATAGTGAACTAATGGAAAATCACCACCTTTCTGTAGGCTGATCATTTGTATATTGTGTTTTTTCAGTCCAGTATACACTTTTTTTCTGGGTTTTTTCTTTAAATTCTCTTTATGTAGTTACAATATGCATAGTCATAAGTGTGCTGAGCAAAATATTGTCCAAAATAAACCTTGTCTAAAACTGCAAACTTGAGAACATTTCTTCTAAAGCAGTCACACAGAATGTGGGGGTTTTTTTTAAAGCAGTTTCTGGCAGGATTCTATTTGCTGGTTTCTAGTCTTTGTCTTTATGCTCAGACTTGCAGATTGTCAGCCTACACAACTTTCCAGGAAAACCCATCCAGAAAAGGACAGCATCTCACAAGTGACAGGGATCCAGAGCCTGTGCATCTGTGCTCTGACTCTGCTGGTGAAAAAGGATACAAGTACAGGACGTGGTGGGTTTGAATTCACAATTCCTCTTGTTCCGCAGAAAGGCTCCATGAAATGAACCAAACTTTGCAATCATTCTACTGAAAAATAAATAATAGGTACTGTTAAGAAGGGATATTTCTGTCTCCTAGGCAGAAATCCACCTCTGACTCAAAAGTGTATAACTCAGTTATCGTTTCCTGGGAAATACTGTCCAGTGAGGAAAAGGGGGAACGTACATCATCATCCCTTCTGAATCATCTTTAGCTTTATCTTCACTTCTAGGCTGAAATCATAAATTATTAATAGCTACAGGAATTGAAAAAAAAAAAGATAAAAAAAAAGAAAACCTTTCCAAACAGATTGTTTGGTTGGTTTTTGTTTTTTGGGTTTTTTTTAGTTTTTTTAGGAAACTTCCAGATAACTCTGCAAACTGTTTTTTGTATATTTGCTACATCCACGTAGCTGATTTTTTTTGTTTGTTTTTTTTTTTTTTTCTTGGAACTTGCAAATTTTGCTTTCTGTGAGAAAAGTGTGCTAAGTTGATCCTCCAAAGAGTGATTTTGGACATGTCGTTATCTATGTGCTTGTCAGTGGACTTTTCATCTAATCTCAGCATCGTGTTACCCAGTGAGGGTGACAGCAATTTGAGCCTGGCTCTGTGCCACCCCGGGCAGATGGCACAGGCAGGGAGCCAGGCAGGCACGTTGAGGCCAGAGACTTTCTCAGCAGCCTCGTTGCAAGTGTGGGAGCCTTGGCCCATGTGCAGTGTGCCTGCACACACCTCGGCCCTTCTCCCCTCACATGCACACTGATAAAGGCAAAGTTCTGCTTTAGAAGAGTCTAGAATGGCCTTCAGACTTTGTCCTCAGTCCCTGGCAGCACTGGAGAAGCCTTCATAGCTCAGCAAAATAGCAGGCTAGTTCTCTTTATTTGCTCCAGTTGAGTTCAGTCAATTTACACGAGGTAGTTATTTAAATCAGGATAAATACAATTCCCTTAAAAAGCCAAGTTTTTCTCAAGGTTGATTAAAAACTAAATATAGAACTTGAAGCCTTTTTCTTTTTTTTTTTTTTTAATGTGGAAATGGTAATGATATTATTTTTATTATTTCTTAAGGGACTGAAATTCAGTATATTGGCCACTGATTTCTTGACTGACTGGGCATTAATATTTCTTAACTGAGTCTTTGTTGAAGTTTATTTTCCTTACTCTTGTTTATTTGCTGGAGTGTGTTTCTTTTTAAGCTTGTGTCATGTGGAATCATTTCATAGTGTGTCTTTGTGGTTTAAACAAATTACTGATATGCTGAGTTTGGTAAAGCATCCAGGCATGGTTGCAGCTTAAAGATGTCACTAGTCCTTACAGACACTAAAAGTTTAGTGACAGCTGCTTTAAGAGTTTGGTCATTCTGTGGATTATTGCTTCATGTGAATATGAGTAACGTGTACCATGTTGTTTTTCTAAGTAAAAGTAGATTGAAATAATAAGTGAAGGTGGGGCTCCATTGCCCAGGGCTAAAACTGTGCAATTGCCACAGCAAGTACTGCTAGGGCTTGGAGGTGTCTGTGTGCTGACTGTAGGTCTTGTCAGAAAAACCCCACAACACCAAAATAGCAAATTCTGTTTAGAATCTCGGTGCATGAGCTGTCAGTTTTCTTGATGAAGAAGCATATACATAAAAGTGTTTTTTTTTTTTCCTCTTGATCTCTTCCCTCTTACATGGGAGTCTGATGTCTCCTTGGACACTTGACTTAAAGACTGTGGGCAAACAAGAGAGTGGAGCCATGTGATTGATGGCTGTTCAGTGGAAAGCATGGACTGTGCCTGAAGAAAAGATTTTAAAGTAATTGTATTTCTTCCCCTTTTATATGCAAGTTGCATTGGCAAGAGAATGGTTTGTTTTCTTCAGCCCACCCCTCTATCACTTGATATCTCTTCTCAGCTTTAGTGTATCTTAACACAGTAAAGTTGGCGAAGAGGAAGGAAAATAGTATTTTAGTATTCTGGTTATTTATTTAAGAGGTTTGGTGATACTGTGGCACATCTTACATTACACTGAATTTCACTCTACAATTCGTTCACAGAAAATTGGATTCTTTGAGCTATTCTGCTCTAGCAGTTATTAAAAAAGCTGAATCAGTTCCTTTCTTAATCTTAAAAGAACGGGTATGAATACAGAATAAACTCCAGATAAGAGATATGATTTTAGTGTAGCTCAACTGGTTTTTCCCATAAAACACATAGGCTAGAAAGGGCTCCTGTCATCTTTGTCTGACCTTAAACCTGTAATACCTCTATAGAGTCCATGTGTTTTGTTCCAGCAGCCACACTGAATTATATATAAACCTTTTCTATTTTATCAGACTGCTGGAAATGATGTAATAAACATATGCTTAGTACATGTTTCTTCATGTCTGGATTGTGTGCAGGTTTTTTCTGGATTTGTGTGCAAAAAATACACACTTGAATGAATCACTTGGTGTGATCATATTGTACTTTTTACAATAAAATAAATATAAATAAATGTAACTGGAAAAAAACCCATAAGAATGTATTTTCATTATATGAGATTTCTGTTAGGGTTTGACTAAATTGAAGAAATTACTGTTTTGTTAGTGTTGGGTGAGCATCTACTTTCATTTGTGCTCATATAAAGATACATCTTGTGGTCTGGCGTGTATCAGTTGGCTTTTTTCAGGCTGTAAAGTACATTATTGTCGCTGAGGGAGGTGCCACAACTGTGTGTAACTCTGGAGTTACCATCATACTGCATTGAATAGAGCCTGTGCAGGAATATCAGATGGTTATATCAACATAGGTGCTGTTTTGCCTGTGATTTGCTGCCAGGATATGTATCTGGAGACACGTAATTTTTTCTTCCACCAGAGAGAAAAACTGAAACAAAATGTAATTTATTCAGGTACAGTTGGAAATTGGTCAGATGGCACGAGCAGGCTGCCCTGGTTGAGTTTTGCCATCATTGTGTACCTTCTTGTTCTAAAATTGTATTACATGGGATAATGCTGGAATTTTTAATACATCAAAGGCTGTTGGTAGTGCAGAAACCTTTTGGGTTCCCTAACTCACTGGTACATGCAACTAATTCTCCCAAGGGGTTCCCATTCTCTTTGTGCCTGAGTCCCAAACTTTAGATTGATTTCTTGAGGGTTAAAAGTTGTGCTTTTTAACACACAAAAAGTGTTTGTGTTGACAAGCTTCCTAATATAGACTGTGTAGGTGATCTGTTTTAAGAAACAGGATGTTTTATTCCTGGGAGAAAGAAACCCACTTGTTCTCCAACACGTGGGTGCAGGTGCAGGTAGAGCTGCTAGGCTGGCAAAAATTCTTCCTCCCCAAATATAATTCCCTTTCTTTGCGTTAAATAAAATGTTGAAAGGTATTTAGTAACTGTCAGCTGAATGTTTTAAACAGTTGAACATTTATTTTTTGCAAAGATTCACTCCATTGTGTCTTTCTCACTTTCTTTTTTCTTTCGTAACTCTTGCCATAGGAGAAATTTTAGCCTTGCCTTCTGGCACAACACAAGTTCAGCTGGTTCTGGCATCATGACGTGTTCAAACCCAGGGAGAGGTCTTGAGGACAGAGATGTGAGGAGCTATCCTGGCGCTCTGAGCCTCCAAGGAATGGTGCAATTCTGCCCCTGGGTGATGGTCAGTCCTGGGAGAAGGCAGTGGAGCAGTGCCTCTGGTGCTGTGTTTGCAGTGACTGCTGGCTGAGCTGATTGTTCATTGCTTTAACTGACAGAAATGCAGCCTCTCAACAGGTCACTTTTCCTGGCCACCTCTCTGTCCTTATTTTCAGAGCACTGGTCACTCTGAAACTCCATCCTTATCCCTGTGCAGCTCCATGAGGAAGAACAGGCAGTTTTTCCCTTCCCTTTTTCTCTCAGCCCCTCTGTCCCACAGAGAGCATGTAAAGCTTTGTTGGGTCAGTGCTCCTGGGTAGCAGCACCAGGGATTAGTGTTATCTCTGGAATTGTTGTGTGTGGGCCAGTATTGTATCACAGCCTCTCCAGTGGCTGACTGGCAGGGGAATTCCATCATCCTGTGTACTTTCTAGAGATTTCAGCGTTTTTACTGTCAATATCCAAAGCCCACTGTGTTTTTTGTGTGTGAGGTGGGAGCACTGAGATGAGGTGAATACAGGATTAGGGGAAGTATGTCTAGAAAACCAGGTACACTTCTTTAGTCTCTTCAGTCTGATCTGTAGTTTCATACAAACCCTGTTGTAAAAAGTAAATTCTTAGAAAAGAGGCAGAAAAGCTTTTTCTGTGCTCACTGCTCCTGTTTAGGATCCCCTGGCTTCATAGCCAGTTCTCAGAATAGCTTACTACTTAGTTAATATATTTGACCTAATGACCAAATGAGGCAACTTTATGAATTATGTATCAGTCTCTTGGGTACCAAAATGTGTGCTTTGATTTTATTAAATCATTCCTGATTTGATTATCTTCATTAGATCATGCAGCAAGTTAATTTCTTTTCAATTCATTGTTCAGACTTTACAATTAAAAGATGCAAATCAAATTGTACATCTCTCCTCCAGTCTTCATTATGAGTGAGTTTAACAATTCCAAATACTGTTTTAATGCAGCTTTTTTTATAATGTAATAGAAGATCAATGTAATGCATGGATTATCAGTTTCTGGACCCTGCACGATCTGTTCAGAAGAAGCATATTTCCAGACTGAGGAACAGCAGCAGCAGCAGTGCATGATGGACTTTTCTATATTTCAACTTGCCAATTAGTCATAGAGTGATGGTTTTCTCAGATGCATAAATCACCCTTTCTTAACAGCACTATGACAACTCGCCTCAAGTAAGAATATCAGGATCTTTTAAAAAAGCTAAAGTTGGGCACTTCTGAAGTGTGGGGTTTATTTTCAAAATCACCTGGGAGGTGATGTCTGAGGGTAGTGAGATACAAGTAGGAAATATTGACAAATACGTGGAGAGTGAAGGCTTTGTGTGACTTTGATGTTCGCTATGCCCTGCAGAGCTCAGTTGCCCATGTTATTGTTCAGTCCAAACAATCAGCCTAAATACTGTAGCTGAACCCAAGGACAAGGTGCATTTCTTATCTTCTCGTAATTATTATGAACTTCTGGCTCAAGTGCTGTGTGTGTGGCTGTCTGTATGGCTGGAAGATATAACAAAGGGGGGAGAAAATCTTTTTTTGTGCTTTACTTGCAGTATTTCAGTTTTGAAGCTCTTTTAAACTTGTATATGGAATCATGCAAACTCTCTAACCCAGGATTCTAAATAGCCCCTGCTTATGCAACAATTCTGTTCCAAAAAAAAGGCAAAAATTAAATGATCGATGGCTTGTGTTATTGTACCTATGCCTGAGGCTTTTCAGTATGCTACAGAAGAGGGTTTCCCTTTCCTGAGTGTTTATTTAAAGAATGAATTTGGTCATTCATAATTTCTTTATTAACTGAAAAATGTATAAATTGCTTTTCAAGCCTTTCATTTCTCTGTATTCCTCATCCTCCCATCTGTGTGTTACCATAGGGGGTTTCTTTTGTTTTGGTTCAGGTTTTTTTGTGAGCATGTGTTCAGTTGCTAGAAGGTTAATTTCTTATGCCTTTAGATTGTAGTTTAAATACATTTGTGTTGCTTGATTGCAAAAAAGCCCCATTCTTAGAGGAGAACATTCAGATTTTCTTGGAAAAGATGGAGACATCATTTTCTTTGTATTCCTTGTTAAGTATGTTCCATACAGGTGTCTTCAGAAATGTATATTTACCATTAAGTAATTTTTGAATGGTGAGATGATGCTTAGTCTATAAAAGGATACCTGATGCTGTTTCTTTTTCCTGTTTTTTCAGAGATAAAATTTGATTTTGACCTTTTGATAGACATGTTTATGAGTCAATAGTAAATATTACTGAGGAAGGCATTCCTCCTGGTCATTTTGAGTCAGCTTGATTTAAAAAAAATGGATTTAGGACAAGAGTACAGGATTTTCTAGGTAATAAAGTAGTTGCTGAGTAGAGAGACAAAATCTATCACAAACCCTTAAATTAGGCAGGAATAAATGAAGATAGGACTTAGGCAGTTTGAGTTGTCATTTCATTTAAATCCGTGGAGTTGCATCAGTGTAAGTGAAATCTATTCAAGTTTCCTTTCTTGAATGCTGATTTATCATAGATGTACTCTTGGATGAAGATGATAAGTTTTATGCTCCGTGTATTATTTTCTACTGTGCAGTCTAAAATATTGCAATTTGTTCTTCAAAGAAAACAATATATTTGAATGAGAACTAATTACCTCTTTTTTTATTCCAAGTGACAAAAGCTAATATATCACACTTAGCCACTCTAAGAACTCCATTTCAGTAAACTAATTAAACTAATCCTATCTCTACTCATTCTTCTCAGTTCTGCTAAATATTTTAACAGCATAGATTTATTTCATTACATAAATTATATCATACTTAAAGAAAACAGTTTGCATAATGGTGAATTTGCATTCCCAGGGGTTTATTTTGGGGTTTTGAATTCAGACTTCACATTTCAGTTGAAATAATATTATTTGCCTTATTTACGATGGTAATTCTTCTTAATTATTACTAATTATCTAGAATGATGTATAGCTTTAATTAAATGTAAGTGCTTGGCATTCTTGTTAACTTAGATTAAACAATGACAGTTGTGCATATAGACAATATAATGTTAGAAAGTTGTGATGTTTCCTACAGTTCAAACCCTGTAATTTCATAACATTGTGGGTGGTCCCTTCAATGAACCAATCACAGGGTAAAAAAGAAGTTGCTTTTTGATTGTTAGTGATTTTGATTGGACTAAATAAAAAGATCATGTGCTTACTGGACATATCTTAAGCTATATAATGAAAATAGAAATGTCCATCTTGTTTTTTTCTGCCCAAATTAGGAAACCAGGATGCGTTGAATATTAAGAATTTGACCAGCAGTGTTGCTGGGAAGCTGTAAAGGAGGGGTGCATAAGTACCACTTCAGACTGAATTGCTTTCTACTTCAAGACATTTAATGCAATTAAAACAAGAACCTGTAAGCCGCACAAGTCTCTTTAGTTTAGGTCTTCCATTTAATGCACTTGTTGCAGAGCTTTCCAAAATGCTAAGAAATTGCAGTTTATAAGTAATGAATCAGAATGAATTTACAGTATGTAACTCATGTGAGCTGTGTAGAAAATTGATAATTTCAATTATTTTTTTAATAAAGCACTTATATCACAGTCTTAATGCCAGTTTTTATACTCTTATCTGAACTTGGATTTCTGTCACTGTTAGTGGCATTTTGTAGTGCTGACATGACGTGAATCATGAGGATTTTAGGAAATTCACACAGAAAGGGAACTAATGTTGGGTACTTCTAGCTGGGGATTCTGCATGATTTCTTAAAGAATGAGAGGCAGACAGACAAGTGGCAGACAATTTGTGAATTATTTTATCCTGAGTGCTGTGGGTTATGGTCCCTCAGCTCAGCACACCATGAGAGCTCTCCTGCCCTTGTGCCTGCCAATTGCAGCCCACCAGCTGGAATTAGCAGCACTGCAATTCATCTGCCAGGTACCAAGCAAGCATCAATGCAGCTTTCCATGGCACTTCACCCTGCTTTGCACCCCAGCTGCTTCTTGAATGCAGAAGTGTGAATTGCTTTCGTATTTTGCTCATTGCGAATCAAAACCTTTCATTCATTGGCTAAGTTTACATATACACACTGTTCTGGTCAGTTTTCAATTCTTTACCCTTCATTCTTTACAAAAGACCATGATAGTTTTGTTTCTATCATCTGTTCTGTTCCTTTCCTGATAAGGACAAGAAAAGTAAATCGGTGTGTGGATTTGAGTTTTCATTTATTCATCCAGTCTGCAAAGATGTTACCTACAAACAAACTTTAGATATGGTTTATTGAGATTAATATAATCTGGTAATATTTGTAATCTGGTCATATTTGTATGTAAAATGTTAAATATATTGCAAACAGATTTTTGAATGCCAAAAACTATTAGAAAGAAAAGGGAAGTTAAGCCCAGGCTATAATCTATTTTATCCTTCTCTGATACATCTTTTTCCTTAACAATTTGGAGAATATCAAGTAAAATTTGGAATAAAGATAGCTGCTTTGAATTTTGATTCCAAGTGCTGTATGAACCACTCAGTCTTAGAAACTGGGATAAAAGACTAACTACTCTTTTGAAGATTATCTAGATTCTAATAGAAGATTATAAATATTATTTGTAACATTTTTATTTATTTTCTTGGAGTAATAATTGTGATGAAGCTGTTCAGTAAGGGAAGAGTTGTAGGTTATGGAGCTTTTCACCTTCCAGAGGCCTCTTTAATTTGAGTTCCATCAATAGTGATTGAATGCTGGCAGTGCTGATGCACAATGACCTCTGTGCAGTAACCCTGCTCTTCATGCAAAGATCCCAGGGACTGGCCTCGAGGAGCTGTGAGAAAATGCAGGACACTGCAAAGATTGAATGAGTCTGGAAACCAAACCAGGGATGTTCAGGTCTGGTCAGACTTAGGAGCTTACTGACGTGTATGAAAAACTTGGGGTGCTACTCAAGTCTTGGCAAGGGCGCTCATGACAGGAAGGGGAACGGCTTGAAACTCTCAGAGGGCAGGGCCAGCTTCCATTTTAGGTAGAAATCTTGCTGGGGCTGCCCCATCCCTGGAATTGTGCAAGGCCAGGTTGGACAGGGATTGGAACCACCTGAGATAGTGCAAGCTGTCCTTGCCCATGGCAGGGGGGTGGAATGGGATGAGCTTTAAGGTCCCTTCCTACCCAAACCAATCTCGGGTGATTCTCTGAAGCTGTTCCTTTAGAAAATGCCTGTGACATTGTCCCCTGGCTTTCAGAGTTTATCAGGTGTTCTGGATGTTACTGTGACTCTCTCTTGCTCATGCAAACTGCTGAGCCAAGCTGTCAGAAGCAGAATTGAAGCTCCTTCTGCTGAAATCAGGAGAGAATGGAAGGTACCCAGAACTGGCCAAAAAGGAGGCTGTAGAGGTGGGAGTGAAAAATACATAAGTAGACTTGGAGCTGGTCAGGGCTCAGAAGACCAGTAAAAAATGAAGTTTTGCTGAAAGTCAGGAGTCTCTTTGCTCAGCTAAAGTGACTGGCAAGTAAGAGGGGGTGGTGGGGAAGGCAACCTGCCTTATCAACACTAGAGGAAGGCAGAAAGGAACTTTCTACTGTGGAATATTTGATATCTGTCTTCCCAGTATCTTTAGTTACTGTTTATATATTTTTCTCAGTACATCTTGCATTATGGAACCACATTGCTTAGCATTACTTATCAGTATCAGTAAAATAAAATTTTGGTTGCTAGATATGATAGTACCTAATAAAATTGGTTGTACTCTTTAAAGTGTGCTGTGACTGAGTAAAATATGAGCTGTGTATGCAGCTTCAGTCTGCTTGCCTAGCTTGACATCAGGGTTGTGTTTCACTTGACAGATGTCTGTAGTTACTAATATTTTTCATAATTTTGTGTATTTCATAAGTCATCTATAGGCTCATGTGGTAAACTTAGAGGAGAATTTATCTTGTAATTTATCAGATTTCAAATTGCAGCGTTAAAATTTCTTGAACTATCTTGTACATACATATATGTGTTTATGTCTATTTGTACAGAACTGATCTGTATAATTTTTACATTTAAAAATAACGATGTATATATGTATCTCTAGTATAAAATATACATATATTTTATAGAATTCTTTACATTAAGCTTGCTCAATGATACTCTTTATTTCTGTGTTAATTATTGTGTTAATTATATCCTATAAATCATGCTTATAACTAAGTTATTTTGAAGTAAAATGAGATTTTTACTTTTTTTTTTTCTTTCAGGCACATCTTATTTAACAATGACTTTTTGTTTTGCATTACCTTGCATGCTTACATTTACATTAATGGGCATCTAAGGAACACCAGTTTAACAGACTCGTACATATCCTTCCTGAATAATGCAGTGAGCTAAATGTGTTTGAAAATTTGCGTGGTTTCATACTGGTAAATGAGATCAATTTGTGGATCATGCTGTCATGATATAAACATGTAAACATAGAAGCTATGTTTATTTATAAAATTATAATAAATACATCACTGGTCAAAAGATGTGCAAGTAATATAAATATTTATGGAAGTGCCAAAAACGTAAAATTCTTGAGGTGATTAAAATTACTCGGAATTTTTTTTAAAGAATTGTTAGACCATAAACTCCATGTCAGTTTGGTTCTAGCAGTATAATATTTTTGACAAGGGACACCATTTTATAGAGTCCAAAGACCAGATCTTTCACTTGTGTGCTTACAGCTCAATTGAAGTCATTCCCCTTGAGGACATGACCTCAAGTGCTAAATCTACCAATTCTATCTTTTGCTAGGCGAAGAAGATGATGACAGTATAACCCCATGCACTCACAGCAGCAGTTTCACATATTTGATGAGCTCACACTCACGAGACACCTCCATATCCTGTAGTGTTCAGCCAGGTGGACCAGGCATTGCATAGTCCATAGTGAGTAGAGTCCTGTGTTATATTAAGCTCTCTCTCAATTTACTTTGTAGAACTGTGATGAGTGGCTGGTGGTGTTGGGGGGGGTGTACAGTATTAGGGAATCTTCCTCATTGATTAATCCAACCAAATGCTTTGTCTTTTTGTCGTGTTCTGCTCC
Source organism: Polioptila caerulea (assembly GCA_013397295.1). Classification (NCBI taxonomy): domain Eukaryota; kingdom Metazoa; phylum Chordata; class Aves; order Passeriformes; family Certhiidae; genus Polioptila; species Polioptila caerulea. The sequence goes on along the minus strand of VYXF01005742.1, from coordinate 474,626 downwards.
TATCCTCCCATATGTTCTGACAGTTTCATCCTAAAGTGGCCACCTAACAAAGACACCTTTATTTTAATATGCATTGTAGCCTGTTGTAAAATGGAGAAAAAAAATCTAAAGAAACGCCAGTGTATTCATTAAAAAATAATTTCTTTTTAATTACTGCTGGCCATGATAATAGAGAAGTATTCAGAAAGAAAACTAGCCAAAGTGAGCAAATAGCTCTGCAGACATAACATATGGGTATGAACAAAAGCTTAAAATAATATTCTCCAACTATTTAAGCAGTCTTTGCATAGTATAATCACAGATCCAGATAGTAAAATGATAGATATTTACTGTGTTTATTTCTTGTTACTAGCAAAATTCTTAATTATAGTACTTAATTATTCTTATTATAGTACTTAAAAACAAAGGCTGATTGCACTGAAAAAAACCTACTGTGTAACAAATTAGAACATTTAAGAGCTGCTGGTTTTTGCATGAACAGGCCATACAGCCTAATTTCAAATCTAGGTTATTGATCTGGTGGTTTTGTGCTTGACACCCCACATTACTTTGTGTCCAAGGTATTTTTAAATACTAGAATAGCTCCAAAGCAACAAAGCCAATATTATGGATTCTCAATCCCAAACTCAAGCACACAACTAATGGGATATCCAAGACTACGTGTCTTGGTAGTGTCTCCTGTGAACCAGATGGTGCTGCTGGGTGATGACAGATGGACACAAAGTGGAATAGGTGCTGGGAGGGGGAAAAAATGGAGAGCTGATCATGTTGGAAGAGAGCTGAGCATGGTTAGTAAAGCCAAGGAAAATGCTGAGAAGTGGGGAATGTTCCTGTCTGTGGCTACTTGGTTGTGGGTGATGTTTTTAGCTAAAAAGGTATGTGCTGGCCATAATAATTTACACAGACATGTAAAAGAACCTTTAAATAGTTACATCAGGGAGTTTCTGAAACAGGATTCCAGTTTGAGCATGGGCCAGGGAAGGTCAAGCTCTTATCAAATTTTGAGAAGGAATTTCTACCCTTAAGAAACATTACATCATGTGGCTTCCTAGCAGGTGACTCAACTCCCTGACTCAGGAGTTATCTTCCAGCTCTGCTTTCTTTCCAAGAAAAGTCAGTGTCACAGATGCTCTGGCATTCTCAACTGCCAGAATCCCTGCATAGGGATAGCTGATAGGATTAACCAGCTAAATTTGTCCATGAAAAATAAGAAATCTGTGTTTTTTCAGCAACATTCAGTAATTCACATGTTACTACTATATTTGGTGATAGCGCTGCTTTTTCTAAACCTTGTGTTTTCTGGGGTTCTGTATAAATTTATGTGATAAAGAAATCATAGTCTGCATACTGTAAAAAAAAAAAAAAAAAAAGCATATTGCTCAAAGTTACCTTATTTCAGGGGAGGGTTTATTAGAGATGCAGCTCACACAATGTATCATGAACTGGGAAAAAATAACAGAAGTGACCTCGGTGTGTCCAGCCCATGTGCTTGCCATTTTTTCATTTTCTTAAGCATTTATGGACAATTGAACTTACACAGTGTGTAGCAAATAGGTAGTTTCCACATCTTTCTGTGCAAGCTGTCAAATTTGTATATTTTTAAAATTATTAATAGTAAATGCAGAGAAAGAAAATTATATGTTTGGAAATTATACTGAATGTCAGAAGTAGTAACTACACTGTGGCTCAAGACAATTCTGGTGCTTGCGGAATCAACTCCTTAATTGCATTTTTCACTTATAAAATCTGACTCATAATTTACTTTTCAAGAACTCATATTTTGTGCAAATTATAATTTCAGAGATAAAAATCTCAGAAAAGGGAAGCCTCAATGCTGCTTTTTTTCAGTGGAGTTAGATCTTGTGCTACTTTGTGTTTATGCTTTCATGTATGCATCAGTAAAATAATACAGTTTGCAAAGATTAACAGTAGCACAGTACCTGTACTAAAAATTAAACAACTTTAGGCCAAATAGATCTCTTATGGTTGTGTGTATGGAGGCATTATCATTACTGCCATGAGAAATAAATTAGGTAAGATCCAGCTTCATTCTGCTTCATCTTCAAGATTCTGTGGTACCACATCTGCTAATGTTCCTTCACTAGAAACTTTTTAGTGAGTAAGAACTCCAGGACTTGGCATTGTGTAAATACGTATTTATAAACTTGTGAGTTTGATATTAAGGGTGCCTAAAGTTTCTCTTTCATGCCAGATCCTCTCCCAATTTTATTTTACATATAGCTGTCTATAACTGCTGCTGTTCCAGCTGCATTAACATATTCCTTCTAATATATTATCTTTATATTTTTATTGAGGATTTTCAGTAAACCAAAAAGAAAATTGCTCTTTCTAGGCATCCTGGTTTGACTTAATTGGACAATTTTGTAGTACTGACACATGAATAAACCAATAAGAAGGACTGATACATCTTTGTGAATGCACATTTTTAGGTGAGGTTCCAAAAAACTGTCTCTTCTGGTATCCGGTGGTGTGAGGGGCAGGAGGCCCGGCCCGGCTTCTTCCCATGGCCGGGCCGAGTTTCCCCGCGCCCTGCCCAGCCCTGCCCTGCCCTGCCCGGCCCTGCCCTGCCCTGCCCCGGCCCTGCCCTGCTCCGCCCGGCCCTGCCCTGCCCTGCCCTGTCCTGCTCCGCTCTGCCCCGGCGCTCCTGCCCAGCCCAAGGGGCCGCAGAGGGACAGAGCGAGCCCAGGCCGGCCGGGGCCCAGCNGAATGAGATATGAAAAGACACAGCGTGAGACCTAATGTCAGGGAAAGTGAGATAAGGATCCTAGGTTGGAAGGAAGAGTGAAGGAGTGGCCTAGTTAGGTTGGACTTCTCTTGTAAGGCCATAGAGAGTGGACGTAATACCCTGTAACATATGGAACGCTTTTAGGGGGATGCAGGGTTCTTGTTATAGCTGTGAGTTCATGCAACTGTGATCTACTGAAGAAACTGAACAGAGTAAGACCGAGAGATGATGCCCTCTGCCCAGTGTTTTGAAAGAACCTCTGGTTCTTGAGATGACTCTTGTTTTATACTGGAAAAAGCATCCTTAAAGTGTACCCTAATAAACTGACATGGCCC
>VYXF01005742.1:452102-471382 GCA_013397295.1 Polioptila caerulea | reverse complement strand
ATGAGCGGCTGTGAAGGCTGACTCATGGGAAGGGCTTCACAATGGCAAATTTCCTTCCCCTGCGCGGGCCCTTTGTAAAGTGTGAGAGCAGGAGAACTGATATCTTGTAGAAAATCTTTGTGGTCTTCAAGAGGGACTCCTTTCTCCTTAGTGAATTGAGAAATTATTAATTTAAGAGTGGTAACCAGCTGAAAATCTCAGATTTTGTCTTTTTATATTGGAGTAAGAAAGTATATAGTTAGTGAGAGAAGAAGTGTTTTGAATTCTTTTTCTCCACTCTGATTCTGCTTGTTTTTCTTTTAGTGTTAGTTGATCAAGTTTTATTACTTTTAAGCTTACTCCTGCTTTGCTCTTGATTGGAAAATTTTAAATTGGCAAACCAAAACAACTACACTAGTTTAGGTAATAATACTTTTTTTTCACCTATTTCATCAGATTTAAACCTTTCATGACACTCTTAAATAATCATTCTATTTTCCTGCCTTGCCTTTTTGAGCTTTTATTTGTATTAAGCAATCAGCTAAATAAGCATTTTAAACTTTCACCCAAGTTACCTAGTGCAGTGCCAAGTGTACCTTGATGTTTGATATGAACATAAAGAATTCTATCCATGTTTTGATTATTGTATCAGGATATATGGTTATTTTAGAAATGAGGTGAGGAGCCATCTGCAGTGTGCATGTACTTATTTTTGTAGGCATAAAAACAAAAGGTTGAAATACAGGTAGGAGAATATGCAAGGATTTATTTTTGCTCTCTTTCTGGCGTTTTTAAATGAAGAAAACATGCTGATGTTTGGGTGATTCTGTGGTATCAGTTAATTTCCACCACTTTAGTGACATAATATAAAAAGGATGAAAGGGCAAGTAGTAAGGAAAGATGATAAAAGCTAAAAAAAAGTAGAATTAGTAGCAAGCAGTTTGGTCTGTGGTTATCTTAGCTGAATGTTCCATGCTGATAGAATACAACACTGTGGACAAGAAATAGTCTTGAATATTTTCCTCACTTACTGCCTTCCTGCAGCTGATTCTTTCTGGAGGAAATAATCTGCCAGCCGTGTTCTTGCAGTGTCACCTTTTGAACTGTTGTGCCTGGGTGCTCTTTTTGCAGCTCAGGACAGTTATCATCCAGTGATATGAGAATTATTCATATTTCTGGATTTTAGCAGCATTTAATTGAGTAGTATTGGGTTTCTGCATAAATATGTGTGAAATGATTGTTCATTTCTGATCCTAACCTTTTGATTAATCAACTTTCCCTTGGGCAGTTGTGCAGAATTTGCCATGTCGTGCAGCAGCCAAGTAAGCATTTAAGATTTTCATTTTTCGGCTTCGTTAAAGTACAAATTCAGATTTTAGTAAATGGCTTTTTGAATAAATAAGCAAGTAACATTATCCTCTGTGATATGACTTTTTTCTTTTTTTGAGAAAGGCATCCCTCGATAGAAAGGGCTGCTCAGGCCACTCAGTTTTTTTTATAACATGATAAGACACATTGAATTAGAATGAAGTAATCTCTCATAGCAGAGGAGCAGAGTGACCTTTTAGCCGTATAAAGTTTGATCAGATGCCTGGATTAACACGTGAATAGAAATAATGCTTGGTTGGTCTGGCATCTGTGGTTAAGAACACACCAAGTGGTCAGTGAAATGCCTGTTGCAGAAAGAGTTGGATATCATACGACACATGACAGATTTTGGACACCTTTATAATGCTAGTGTAACTGCCACGTGTATTATAAATTAATTTTTAAAGAGATTTATAACATTTAGTTGTGATTGAGAAGTAAAAATGTGAGATAGTATTAGAAGAATCTCAGAAAAGAAGGTGCAATTAATTTAAAATCCACGAGAACTCCTCTAAGACACACAGTTCTGAGTGGAGGATTACATTGCAGCTTGCAGCATGGCAGTGCCTCTTTCTTATACCAATTTAATTTAGCATTATTGCATGGGAAAATAATATGTTGATATTTTTTATCAAATGCCCTTTCATCTCCAACTACAACTTTTTTTTTTACCAGTACCACTTGCAATCCATAATTAATTTTTTTTCTGATAGGACTGATACTGAATTAAAAACTATTAGCTATAAATTCTTATGCTCTCATTAATTGTGTTGTCACAAGAATGGTGCTGTAGTTCTGTGCTATCACTTCTGTAATTCTTTTAAACTCGGTGCAAACTAAATGATTACTCACTGAAAATATTAGTACAGAGAAAATACAGCGTGGGCAAATGTTATGCTGCTTTCCCTAAAGTATTCAGGTGACCTTATTATCTACCAACATGAAAAACTGCTGTTGGGAAAAGAAGGTCATTCAGACATCAAGGAAAAATCAGTCCTTGTCCTTTACTATAGAGACTGCCAAGTGTATATCAGCTGCTCTAGGGAGGAAACTCACAACTGATTTGCTGTGTGTGATATGGAGATAAAATCCTCATAGATTTTCATTGCTGGGGATAGAAATAATAATGCAGTTACACAGTAATGTGATAATCAAAGCCATTTCTGCCAAGCATAGGTCATAAAGCCTGATTTGTCAACAAAACATATTCAGTTATTAATGGGGAATTCCACATATGCATAAACATGTTGGAATATTCCATAGAGTTGCAGATAGAAAATGAAGCTGTTTATTGATCAGAACTGATTTTTTTCCCTGGAGTCCGTGCCCTAACTGTAAAGTACAAGTGCTGACTGCCACACTCTGCTGATTGCAGATGTTTTTGACAGCCAGGACCTGACTCTTCCCTAATCCGTGTAGCTGCATTGTAGGAATTACAAAGCTTATGTGACAGACCTGTTCTGTATTCCAAGAACTGCAACACACCTGTCATCAGATAAAGCAAGAATGCCCAAGTCATCACTTTACTTGGGAAGCAGAACAGATGATTGAAATTATTTCTTACTACTAACTAATTCCCCTTTTAGCAGAGATAAGCTGCTTTGTTCAGCTGTAAATGAAACATTAGGGTATTAACTGTCAAGGCAGAAGTATTGGAGGAGCTAAGATTTTTATCAGCAGTAGTAACATTCTGGGCAATAAATTGTTTTGTTGGGCGGAATACTATTCTCCAGAGGTACAGAGAAACAAAGCTCATTAAGGTAAATGCTTAAAGCACTGCAAAAAAGCAAAGACAAAGGCTTATTACCTTTGTTTTGGGGATAGATAAAACATTTGCACTTTTTCATCTCTGTGTAGCAGTGAAGAATTATGTGGTACTGTTATTAAAAAGATGCATTTGTAGGCTTGTAGAATGCTCTCTGAATATATCCAAGGGACAAATACATTTCTGAAATATCAACAGAGAGCTGTAGTAAGTGATGGCTTTTTGGAAATTGTTTTGTTCCCCTCTGGGTAAAATTAGGTATCTGCACATTGTCCTGTACTTAGCATTCATCAGATTAATAGACTTGCATTATTAAATGAATGTTTGAAATGGAGAAGCAGAAATGTTGGAGTTATACTAAGGATTTTTCCCAGTATAGGTACCTAAATTAAATTCATAAGGGTTTATGGCATGAGGCATTAGGATGATGGGAGGAGAGGAACTCTTGATGGTAGGGCAGCTAAAGAAAAATATTTGGAATATTAGGAAGGAATTAGAGCTCTGTAAGCCAAGGATGGATGTAAACTTGCTATCAGAAATAGTTAAATAGGATAGAAGTAAAATAGGTCGAAGGAGTCTCTGTTTGTGAGCTAAAAAGCCTGCAAGTAGCCAGAGGCAGATAGTTTTCCATCATTACTTGTTTGAAGTAGCATTTTAGAAAACTGTAAAATAGAAGTTTCATACATAACACAAAGAACAAAGATGTGTAGCTGCATAATTGCATGGAAGATTCTGTTAATAGCTGTCATAAATGTCTTCAGAATTTTTCTGTGCAACATTGAAGATTTAGAAACACTGAAGAGAGCTTTGCAGTCCATCCTGTTACCTACAAAGGAGTCAAGAAGAGATGCTGTAGGAAGAACTGAGTAAAAATTGGAAGACAGCTGACCAAAGCACAGGCTGTTTATTAGTGTCTTTCTGTAGACAGTAAATTCTACACAGATAAAACCAAAAATCCTGAATTTTGCTAGTTGTTTTTATGTATTATAGAAATATAGATTATGGTTATATATCTCTATATTATTATGTCTATGTATATATATATGTAGTATTATATTTTATATATCTATGTAGTATTCATATTGTCTATTGTATATAAACACAGTGTTGTTTAAATATGGCTGGGTCATTGTCCAGTGATGGACAAGCCTTTAGAATCAGTTTTTCATCTCCATGAAACAGATATATCAGTCCACCAGAATAACCTGCTTGATTTTGAGAGGATAAGTACAATAATAGTCAGCTTTGTTATTGGCCAAGACTGAAATTACTGAATTTTTTGTTTCCTCATTTGGGGTGGTTGAGTTCATCTGACAAAGTGTAAAGATTTGGAGGATTCAGTGATGCTTTAATTTACTGTCTTATATTGTTAGTTAAAAAGAATATTCATACTTTATGCAAGTGCTTTTTTATTCACCTGCCAATTGTAAAAGAAGATGAACTTGATTTTAAAATTCAGATTTAATCTGAAGAGTTTCCATTTGGAGAACATGACTGTCCTGTATGCTGGCTTGATCCTGTGTTCAGTTGCAGCACAGTCACTGGAGCAGCAGGAACCTTTAGGCTCTTGTTTTCCTCCAAGTGCTGCCTCAAATCAAACCAGCCTGCCTGGATTGCAGCCCTCACTGAAGGGCTGCTTTCTAATCTGAAAATGTTGCCAAGGCAGAACTCCTTTACACTTGCTGAAATTGAATGGGAACACCAGAAGTTCCAAAGGTAAACTCAGAAGACCAAAATGTCAGGGCTTCTTGCTTCTAGTAACATCTTTAATCTGCTTTCTTTTTCTTTGGGGGAATCTCTTTTCTAAGATGTCTCAGGACATGAATGCCAGGTTTTGCACACAGGGCTTTATTTTACATCATGCATCCTTCAGAACAAATCAGTCTGGAGCAATTTAAATAATCTTTGGAAATGTTGATTTCATGCTGTACTTTTTCCCTTTACTTATAAAACAGGATTAATAGAGAGAACGTCCTGTGTAAGTGTAGCAGGTTATTACTGGTTTTATTTTCAGAAGACTGGAATATTTTGCATTATGGACTCAACCCCAGGGTACTCTCTCATAGTTATCCATAAGCTAAAAACCCCCTGATTTTCAACCACCATGATCAGCAAATGAACGAGAACTGGACTTTGATCTTCTAAAATGCATGGATTGGCTTTGAGGTTCTACACACAAATCATAACACCCCACTGTGAATTCCTCCGAGTTGAGCTGTGCTACACATCCAGAGTTTAATGGAGAGCACCTTGGAGAATCCATAGGGATCAGGTCCAGTCATTTGCATTAGTTGAGCAGGATGATGTTTTTGTGTTTTATAACCCATTTTTCCTGAGCAGCTGCTTTTCAGAGTTCCATACCAGTACTGAAAAGGGCTGTTGGGGAGATGAGGTCATAGAGCTCTTGAGAAGAGGCCAATCATGAACTGATTACTTGAAGTACTTTCAGTATTTTGGGCATGGGGGATATCAGTTAGTACGTTTTGTTATTTTATATTAATAAAAAGATCAACCCAGACAAAAAACATAGTCCTGATTCCAAAAGATAAGGTGGAAAGGTCTGCTCGAATTTTTAATTGGTATTCTAAAGTAATTTTAGTCATGCTTTCATCTCGTTTCAGAGCATAAATTTAGTTTTAAAAACACACTTATTTTGAAGTAATGATGGACAATTACTGAAATATTCAGAGACCTGGAATAATTTGTGTATTTGCAAGTGGTTTGTTTTTATCTAACATCTAGTTAAGCTTTGAGTATGTTACTGCCATGAATCACCAGGAGAAAAAAAAATTAAAATAACCCCAACAACAGCAAAAAAAAAAAAAAAAAGAATTTTTTCTTTGTTCTTGTCTACTTTAGGAGCTCATGGAGAAGCTCAAAAGTGGATAGAGCTCTGAAAAGATAGCAAAGTTTGTTGTTTTTGTTAAAGTGGAACAGAAAAGTTCTGTGTAGTGCATCAGAAATATCAGGCTAACAGGGTACAAGGTGCTGATCTGAGAGAAACTTCACGAGGCTCTCTTTGTACTGACAAACCCAAATCCAGCCTTCCCTTACTGTGTCACTGACTTTATGCAAGATCAGGGATTTCTGTCTCCTCTCAGCTTTGTTAAAGCCAGCACAAGCCCCTCTGATCCGTGTGTTTATTGGATAGAACACTCACTATGGCTAATTTGCACGGATTTGTGCTGCAGGTAATCCAACCACTTAGTCCAGCTCTAATGCATGTGGGTAAAGAAAAATGTGTATTTTGGATATTTGTGAAACGAGAATCAGAAACATAAGAAGCCAAACATATCTCATATGTAGATCTATCCTGGCCGCAGAGCAGTATCCTCAATTTATGATTTCTGTAGCTGTGCTGATTTTTGACATTGCTCAGAATCAATTAAAGCTAATGTGAGTATAGTGCAGAGTTTTGGCACTTGACTGTGCTGGAAAGGGTTGTGGTACCAGACTAGAATTTTCTGATGTCCTGGGTTGATGCTGAATTGGATCCCCATTCGTCTATTTAGCTCAGAAATAAGTTTTGCACCTTTAAAACTGGATCTGAGAGTGAAGGAGAAGTGTGGGAATGTCTGAGGCAAGCTCACCACTCTACCACCAATGATGTGTGTTTAGGACATCAGTGTAATTGTCTTTGGTTTCAGGAGCAAGAAACAGAGAGATAAAAGTTAGGAAAATTATACTCTTGGAAAACGGGAAGTGGCAGAGGCTTTCATGCTCTCCACACCAGTCAGTGAACAGTTTATGCTGTGCTTTGTAAAATTGCTTACTGCAGTATTTACTGGTGAAGTGTGGGGTGTTTTGTACCCCCTGACCTCCATCTTTTCAGCTGTGTACTGTTACTTTTTCATGTCAACTCTTTGCCCTAACTGCCTGGGTGTGTATCTCACAGCAGCAGTGATTACTGAAGAAAGCAGGAGTGGTACTTAACTGAGAAATCCTTGGCTGCTGCAGGGCCCAGGAATTCCAGGTTGTTCCTGGGTTTTGCAGGTTTGATACTCTGAATCGTAACCCACTGGCTGACTTTCATTCCCTTGAAAGGATTTTTTCAAGTCCTCTCTGCTCCTCTGTGTTCTTTATTCATTTGGATTCTTTGCATGATTTTCATTTCAATGAAAAAGTCATCGTTTTTCCTGTGTCAGTGGTTTATTTTTTTCATTTGTACTGTGGTTTGGAGTCCCCACTTGGCTAGCCAGGAGAGAGAATAATGGAGGAGTAGTACTGAAAAAACTGTGATGTTGTGCTGTTCATATGGCTTCTGGATAAATCCCTGAATTACTGTATTGAAGTTGCTTGAAATTTTACAGTCTCTGCTGACAGGAAAACTAGGAGAATCTATCAGCAGTGCACAGTGGATGGGCCACATTCCTCAAATAATCCAGTCAATTAAAAATTGATTTTTGTTCTAGGCAGCATGGTGGTAATGTAGTGGGGAGACAGTGTATGCATTACCAACAGAGCTCACATCAGTTAAGTGATATTTAGGTGATCTTCTGTCATGGGAGAAAGCAGTGCAGTTGATGATCTTTGCTACTGAAGAAGCTAAATTGAAGTGTCAGATACCAGAATTGCATTTTATTTCTAATATGTTGGCCTGCCAGCCTGGGAGAAGCTATGTGAAGTCTGCAAATACAAAGGGACAAAAGTGCTAAATCTAGCAGAAACTGAATGGTTTGGGGAAGATACTATACCATGGGTTTTAGAGCCTTTAAATGCATTTAAAGAATTGAATCTTGTACTTCAGTTGCTGGACCTTTTGTCTACTGCTTTTCTCCCTTTTCCTGGCAGCAGCTCTAAGTAAATGAAAGATATGCATGATCTAAATCGCAACAGTCTTGCTTTTTTTTTTTTTAGATACTTCTTAAAGTAGTTGAAGTGAGAACAAAAAAAAAGGCTCAAATCTATTAATTGAAAAGTGCATGTCTCTCAGATACGTACAATTCTGAGCTGCAGAATTTAAAGAGATATTTTTCTACTATCAGAAATGTGGAAATAGGCAGTCGTGAAGATTGGGCTCTATCTTCAGCACACACTGTGAGTCTGCAGTATGAGACACAAAACTGAAATCAGTGTGCTCCTGTCTTGAGTTATTAAAGCATCTATTGCTAAAGAGAGCTTTGCAAATCTTCCAACAGAGTAGAAAACATGCAGGAAGTTTTATTTCAGGTTCTTAGTAGCCACAGGATGCTGAAATCACATCTGCTCTTGGTTATGAAACATCACAGCTTGACACTAAAGGTGTAACTTAGATTTCTCTTTTTTTTTTTTTAATACAGTCTTTTCCCTTCCTTTTCTTTCAAAAGCAGTTGTAGAATGTCCTGGTGCTTCTGTGCTTCACCCAAAAGGTGGCTGCATTTCAGTGGCAGGTTAAATGATCCCTATACTCTTCTCCAGACCTCTTGGAAGTTCAGTTCCTTAATTACTGCCAAGTCCTTTATGATGCTCTGGTGAAAGGCACTGGAGAAATCAAAAGCAGGTTTGTTCTTTAAAGTGTAGGTCCTAATTTAAAGTTTAGATTCTAATTTTTAAATGGATAGTGTCACTTCTATGCTTAATTGCTTTACATCTAAAGTCTTTTTCATAGTGATATTTTAGTAACATACTGGCAGGCACCTCATCTTAGTCTAGCTTTCAACCTGCAGCATTACATCTGTTTGGAAAATGAATGTAGCAGAGACAGGCTGGAACGATGGGCAGTGAGCTGTGAGATATTTCACCTCTGTAAAGTAATCCCACATTCTATTTCTGAACATTGCTTGACAAAAGTGTTTGACTTCTCCCAACCAATTTGCAAAGGAGATAGTGCATTTCCAAACATAAGAATCTAAAAGTGTTTTCATTAGAAGAGATTGGTACCTAAAAAAAAAAAAAGTTGGCCATCAATACAATTATTTCTTAGCATCATGTTTAATATTAACCTAGGTTTTTATAAGTTGAAAGTGTTCCATAAAAGAGAATTTCACCTGTGTCAGGAGAGTTTTTCATTAATTTATTACTAGACAATAAAGAGAAAATAAATTACAAATTCTCTTTAAATGTTATTCTTGGGGTAAAATGCTGCTGGGTTTTAGTGCTTTGATAGGGGAAAAAAGATAAAGAAAAACAAGAAATATGTTTCTGGGCCTCAGAACTCTTCAGCATGATTTGAATACAAGTGGCTGACTGTGATAAGTACGTTGGGCTCCCTTCTGTTAATTACAGTACTTTTAATGAGACTAATTTGACAGTCCCTGTGTCATATTATTCATATTATGCTGAATACTTCCTGTACTATCGCTTGGAGGAGAAGCCTTCTCCCCCACCCTGTGAACAGTTTTTGTTGGATTATAATTTCAGAAGGTCTGTGCCACAGCAGATACTTGTCCTCTGTTCAGTTGGAATGACTTCTGTCTCTTAATGACTAAATGGACAAACTTTTCCCAGGCATTGACAGGGAAAGTACCAAATGGGGTCAGACAATTTCTCTTAAAATGTCTTTTTAAACCATGTGCTTGATTTCATTGTATTTTTTTGTGTAGAGATGACAGTTTCCCCGATTTGTTGCTGTGAGTGACAGCTTATTGTAAACATGAAATCTTTAATTTTCTCTGGGTTGCATTTCGTAGAATGCATTTTAAAATTTCTTCTGTTCTTTTTTCCTTATAATAGTGCAAAACAAGCTGACTACTAATCTCAAGATCAAAGCTAGATAATCTAATTAGTGTAATGTGGAATTTGATATTATAAAAATACCAACTGATGTTTTGTGAAACCCAAGAAACTGTTTCCTCTTAACTTGAAGTTTGTATTTTGTGAACAGTTTCAATAACAACTTCAGAAACATTTAGACAAAAAGTCCAGGAGTAGCCTTAACTTTTCTTTTACAATATTATTGTAGTTTTATCCAAACTCCACCAGGTGTTGCCAAAGAACATACAGCCAAGGCAAAGTTTACAGCTGAAGTGAAAGTTGCTCAGAACAAGCATTTACATTTTCATGAACACAGCCATTTAAACCTTTCTTTGAAGCAGGAGAACCTTCCCTACAAATTTAAGAACATCTTTTTTCTTTGTAACTAAACGTCAGGAACAAACAGTTTTGTACAGACTTGCATTGTTTATGTGGGTATAACATTCTTAAAATTAATTTTTTTCTTATGAAAGGAAGATACTCACAGGCTATATGTGACTAATATGCTGACTTAACCATTAGTTACAGATACTGTAAATATTCCACTGTGTTGCTGTCTTAATTTTGGGTGATGGAGTGTCCTTTTAGTGAGATGTTCAAATTACTAACATTTTATGCATTTCATGGGTTTGGGCTTTTTTCATTCCACTAAGCAAAGTTGCTATAGTCACTTTGTTCCTACTACCTTTGGTAAAGATATTTCTTTCCTTTGTTTGCTTTTTGTCTTGCTGAGTCAGGGGTTTTGCAGATCACAAATCAGTTCTGTTTCAGGGTTTGTCTCATTCTGGGAAAGAAAAGTGCTTCCAAAAGCCAAGATTTGCTTGAGGTAATAAGAGCCCCAAACTTGTGGCTGATCACAACAGTGCAGTGCAAAATGCTCAGGCAAACAGCACTCGGTGGCAGCAGGAATTAATTCCGAGCCTTGGCGCAGAGCAGTTTCCATCCTGCCTCCCTGGTGAGTCCAGCCATTGTGCTTATGGCATTAAAAAGCAATGTGCATTTTAATTGCTGTTCTTGTTTTTGAACTGTTGCTCGACTATTACTATGGTTTAAGTGAAAAAGGCTGGATTGTGGACGGTGCTGGTTGCCAGCAAAGGTGTAACCAGGGACTGCTCGTGATGGTGATGCAAAAAATCTGCTTAGGTACTGCACTGAGCCAGGAACTTTGAGGGAATCACCTCTAGCAGGTAATTGGGAATCTCTAGAATGGCAGCTTTAAATTCTATAAATGGTGTGATGTTTTCTTTTGTGCTTTAATTAAAGCTTTCCCTTTATTGCTGTGCACAAATGTTTTCTATTTGAACGTTTATTGAATGTTCAACAGCAACAAGGAAACCAGGATTCTTTGGGGTAGTCTGGCATAATCAGTGTGGGCTGCAAAGATAAAGGTGGTTAAGAGGGAGGGAAGGAAAAACCTGAAATATTGCAGTTACTTGAAGCAGAAATGTGTTCAGAAATGTCACTGTAGCTAAGACTGCACAAAGAAACTCATTACTCGTAAGGAATCCAGGACAATGACTTCACCTGGTGGTATTTAATTAATTATTTATTGAGCATTGTTTGCTTTCACTTGGGGTGCCATCTCCCTCCTTCCACCCAGAAGTGCCAACTAATGATTTGAATATAGAATATTTTCATTACTTTAGATCTCAGCAGATGTTAATATGTAGGTAGTTTGCTCTGTTTCATAACTATATGAGTACAGTTTATGAAAACTCAGTATTACTGTAGCTTTCCTGGGATCCCATTTTATCCCCATCCCAAAGCACTTGACAAAGAGGCTGGAAAGGAAGAAGAGGAAATAGAAATTACCCTACAGAGGTGAGATTGGATGGGTGTTTAAGCTGGTAAGTGTAATACAGATGCTGTGATCAGGTGCTGAGAACGAAACACACACAGCCCTCGTGCCACTCTGAGCAAAGGCACTGAAGATTGAGCAGTTCTCTGATGTGTTCTTATCAGTTTGAGTATAATGTAAATCCTGTTAGAGCAGCTTTGTCCGATCTGCCTGTAGCTTTGTTCTGAACCTTTCAGAAACAGTTCACTGAAGCAGAAAGAACCCTGTGAATTGATATTATAAACCTGCATGGTTGCTTTATTCATTGTTGAAGCAACAGAATATAACAGAAGTATTTATTTTAGTGGATTGAGGATACTTTTTTTCTTTTCCTATCAACATGAGTGGAGAAAAAATGTTCTAAATACAAAAGAGGAAAAGCTAATGCTGTAATCATATCCATACCCACTCGGAGCACAATCCCATTGAAAGATAATGCAGAACACCGTATGTTTAAATTATTTTACACATTCAAAGAGATTTTTAAAATCCCAAAGTGTTGTTATTTCCTGCTGATGTAGAAAAAATATCAGGTGACGCTATTATAATCAGGAAATAATAGTCCTGTGAAAGAAAAGCTTCTCATAATGCACTTAGTCTTTCCAGACAACTGTATTTTTCTAAGCACCACCTACCTGCTCTCTTTGGGGCTGAGATGAGCCTTGGCAATTCAAGATTGCATTGTATTCACTTTATTGCTGGTGGGCATTTCTTACTGAAGTTCAAGAGCGTGAAATTTCTCTTTAGTCTCACTGCTTTGATATGGTATTTGCCTAATAATCAAACAAATTAAAGTGTGGAAAAAAATTATAAAACTGCAATATCTTAAAATAAAGAGGCTGAAACAGTAAATTGAGTTCCTTGTAATAATGCTGTGGTGCCATGTTGACCCTTATTCTCGAAAATCAGTTTTTGTGTTGTGCATCAATAAGATGTGGGCGATTTGAACTTTTCAAGTGTCATGTAATCTAAAAACTCAGGCGTTATACTTGAAGATCTTCGGCAGAGTTTTAATTAACGTTATTGAATTATGCAGAGATGAAATCCCAGCTCTATTAGTAGATGTTTGTATATGCTATCAAGAACTTTCTGCTACTTAAGACGCATTTTCTTTTGTGTGGAGCCGTTACAAAATGAGTTCTATTGCAACTAAAGAGTTTTTTAAACGGAAAGCACAATAAGATGAGGGCTATTTAAGATAGAAATATTTTTGTGTACCGCTCTTAAAATTTTACTGCTTCTTTAGGTGTAGTGTAAGGAGTTTCACACTGAAACAGAAATCTGAATACGTTTGTGTAGATGGAGAGCAAAGTCTGAGAAATTTTAATATGTGATATAATGGGTGCAGGTGCCTTATGGGATGAAAAGTGAAAGGGTGTGTTGTTTTTCTTTCTTTTTTGATTTTCCCATCCAGGTAGAATAGTAAGAAAGGACATTTTCTTTGTGCTGACTTCACATGTTTCAGCACCTTTTGAGCTTCTGATTTTCCATATGTATCTGAGTTTCTCTTTACATAGCAAATATTCGTATGGCCTTTCATAGTGTGAGTGGTGCTGTTCATCCTTGGTAAAGGGCTGGGGGTTTCAGGGAGTCTTGAAACAGTTGGCAGTGCAGTTTTAAAGTGGTAACACAGTCAAGTGTGAATCTTGGATGGGCATCATTTGCTTCGTTCTCGCTTTAGATTCCAGCTACATAAATGTGACAGCTGAAAATGCAGTAAAATGTAAAGAGGAATAAATGGAGTTATTTTTGCAGATTACTATTTTCTTTCTATGTCCCCACACCTTTCATCAGTCCAGATGTTTTGCCCATTGCATTGCCATGCTTGCTTCTCTTGGTTGTGAGAACATACCTGTCTGTATTAGCAAGATGAATGTTGAACTGATTTAGTAGCCAGGTCGTCTCTCTCTGATCACAGTAAATATTTGCATTGATTAGAAGGAAAAACAAGTCCTGTTTGTGATCCCAGGAAGTTGTATTACAAATTGTATTACCTCAAGGTGCTGCTTGGTTTTTTTCCCCTGTTTTACACCGGTTTTATTATTATGCTTTTTTTCTTCCAAAATAAACTTTACACATTTCTGAATGATTTATGGAAAAATAAGGTGTATATGTAGTGTTATGTTTTCACATTTATAGATCTCTGTCTTCTAAAGTTTATGGAATTCCTTGCAGATTTGTTTTTATATTAAATTTTCAATATGAAACAATTCCTCCCATTTTGTATTCTACAGGACTGTAATATTTGCCCAATGATGAGCTGCATCCAACATTTTGTTAACTGAAATGGGAAGTGACAGACTGACTAAAAGAAAATGTCCATGTCAAAGAAAGTGATATTGCTTCTTTCTCATAGATTACTGAATGCCTGGACACTGAAGACTCTGAGATTGCAGATGCACGAAGGTTTTATATTGATCTATGTTAGCCTAATTTGATCAGAAGAGTGACTTCTGTATTGTGTTATTTTCTTCTATAATATTTGATTGAGATGGTCAAACACTGAGAATATTGTGCAGGAAAAGGAGGGATTGGAAAAGAGAGACATTCGAAAAAATGATACAGATTTGTTAGATAAATTCCATTTGCATCGATTTTCACTAGGGATATATATCTTTTGGTGGCAGCTGTCTTCAAAATAATAGCCTAATAGATAATACTCTGCTACATAATTTTGTATTTTTATTACTTCTTTTCACTGATATTTGTAGAATAATTTAATCATCGAAGTTGGTCAGTACCTGCCCACTCAGCAAAGGTATTTTTCTTTATTGTATTGTCAGTGGGTTTATTTTTTTGCAGAATAGAAGGAAGCCATAGTTATGCAAGAATATGAAGTTGGAAAATGTTTCAAGAACTACAAAATGGATGGAAAAGTATCAGTTATTTCCTAACCTTGCAAAAGTAGGTCTGGAGTGCAGGGAGTGCTCCATCCTCAGGAACACGGGCTGTCTTTGCTCTGCAGTTGGGGTTTGGCACAAGGTGACTGCCACCTCAGAGTCCTGCTGCTGGTTTGGGGAGCCCCTGCCCTGCAGGGTTTGTTCCCTTGCTTCAGGGGGCAGGGGATGACAAAGCACTGTGAGATGATGGCACTTTCAGAGGTTCCCTCATCGCATCATTGTGCAAGACCCGGGAGCCCCGAGAAAGCAGCATGGGGTGGTAGCTGCGAGGCTCCTGCTCAGGGAGCAGGGATGGCAGGGTGCTCCTGGCTGATCAGCTCTTCTCCAGGTCCTTCACCACCTTCCTGCAGACACAGAGCTAATCAGCTCATTGGAGTCTCTCTCCCAGTTCTCCTGGGCTTTCCTGAGGAGGTGTGCCCTGCTTTCCCTCTCCACAGTCCTAGCAGGGAGCTTACAGAGCCACCTTTAGGGACACACAGCTTGCTTCAAGTGAAAAACGTCCAGAGGGATTTTTCTTGCCAATCCCATGTAAAGGAAGCACATGATCTTAAAATTATGTTGTCTAAAAGTTTATTATTAAGACATCAGAAGCCATTAGCTTGCTGTCATTTCCTGGCAAAGATCCTGATTTTAGTACCAAACTTAGTATTGGATGTCTTCTGTCCAGCCAAATGAAAATAGCACCAAACCCATCCATTTTGTACCAACTGAAAAAAGACTGGTTGTGCAGTAACATGGTAGAAGCCTTAGAGAGACAGGGCAGTTATCACATGGTGTCATCACATCATTTGCAGAGCAGTTATTAGTTTTATTTTTCCTTGCAGTTATGGCTCAGGACAAGGAAAATGTGGTATATTGCTTTGTCTTTTTCCTTTTTTTACTCAGGAGATTGCATACTTTGTCAAGAGTGCATTTGTTAGTCTCAGTGTCATGTTTATATTAAAGGCATAACAGAATCCTACTGCACTATCAATTGCTTTTCATTACCCTTGTCTTTGCTTGCAAAGGTCATCACCTCACATGTGAATCAAATTTGGAAAAGCGTATTTTCTTTTTAGAAGCAGAATTGTAGTCTGAATTTCAAGGCAGTGCAGTTTGAGAAAGTTGATGTAACATTTCCCTGAGCTTCCTTTTAACAGAAAAAGTTAATTCAGCACCTTTGTTTGGGCAGATTGCATTCTCCCCTGTCAGAGTTGCCTTACTTTTGTTTTGTTTCACATTTGAATAATACATTTGATTACCCTGGCAAATGTTGCAGCGTATGCACGCCTGACTGTAGTGCCTAATTAACTGATGATAACAAGGCAGGATTGCCCTCTTCTCTTTCATAAGCAATCATATACATGACAGTTCTTTTATCTTTCTTCAAAATTGACTCGCTCTCCTGACCCTTAAGCAGCTCCTGTTTTGTGTGTTTACCTCTGATGTCTTTGCAAAACTGTTAATTTTCTGTGGCATATCCTATCTAGTTGTAATTAACACATCGAACAGCAAAGAAATAGTTCTGCTTGCAGATGCCTAATGGAGGAATGCTTTCTTCTGGAATTCTAACTTCATTTTACTGATTTCCATTGACCTACACGGATTTTGGTTGTTTGGTTTGTTTTTTTTTTTGAAAACAACTACAGTGGTATAGTCCTATTTAGGTAGAGAAAACAAACTAAAACATCAGTTTGTGTACAAAAAGTCATTTACTTCCACATATAAACTTAGAGGCAGTCACAGGTAAGTTTGGTAAAGGTCTGAATTTAGCAAAGTTAAATTGGAAATAAATAGTGCTGTCATCTTGCATGTATTTAATCCTGAAGAAAGGCCTATTCTTATAATTACAAGCTTCAAGAAGCACTTGACCTATTTTAAGGAAGCATTGAAGTCGCATGTACGTAACGCAAATATCTTCCACCATTGTATCTTTAACTGAACTTAGATTTCAAACGGAAGAAACCCGGATTTCTGTTTACTGTTTTATAGGTAGACTGAGAATAAAGCCATAATGAATCCAAGTTCAAAGAGAGAAAGGTAGAAGAGGAAAGGTTGGTACTTACAGCAGTAAAAACAGGGGCAAAAAGAACAGCTTTTCTGAAGGACTCAGGCTGGAATAATAATGATAGAATTGTCTAAATCGATATATCTCTTGTCAGCCTCACGTCTGATGTTTGAATCAGTCAGGCCTTTTCTGCAAGAGCTTTCCTCAGGAATACTGAATTATTTATTATTTGTATCTTTTTTTCCTTCCCTTTCTGATGATTTTTTCTTTTTTTTAAAATTTTTTCCTAACTTAGTAAAATTTGTTTTTTATGCTGCCAGGTTCAATGTTGTCTGCTGTTTGATAAATAGCAGTAATTGGGTGTATAGCAGAAGTCATGTAAAAATGTATGACTTCAATTACATCTGGAACAATTTTTTTCTTTATATTGATTTTTTTTTTTCTGTATAAGATCTACTCTTCATAGCCTCCAGTGCTGAGTTTTTAAAGAATTACTCTATGTCCATATGTTGGCATGCACTTTTGAACCCATGCATATTTTTTTAAAAGAAATGGAGTGCTGTCTCGAATCAGTTCTGCCTGAGCAGTAAGTGAAAAATTAGAGTCATTCAAACAGTGAAATATTCATATTGTATTCTAGTCAGATGAAGGATTGCATTACTTTAAAATTACAATGCCTACTTACGGTCCCTGTTTCTCTTGTCTGAGATAATGAAATGAGGGTTCTGGCCAATTAATGAAAACATCATTTATTAGCAATTATAATCCAGATAAAATTAAAATATGTGTTTTGAAAGTCATGTGGTAAAGTGTTCTCGTTTAAATCTGCAGTTGTACACCACAGTGTTTAGCTTTGTAAATATTATCAAAGGTGCCAATGTAATAGAAATGTACCAGCTGTAATTCCAAATATCAAGCCAGAATTCTCATTGCACTCCAGCTGTGATGTTTTTAAATTGTTTTCCCTCTTTATGTCAGGGCATGAGGTGATAAATAACTTGATCCAAATGTTTGATGCTGATTTATGGTAAAATGGGTGAGTGTATTTGCTCTGAAATGTCTTCATAGGTCAGAATAAAACATGGGCTGAATTTCCCGTTTGGACTGGCCTTGTGGTTTGCCCTGGCGTGGGGTGATGGACTGGGTAGAAATTGAGGTCTGAGTTTAGGCTGGAACAGAGTTCAAGGCTGTCAGCACTGGGATTTTTGCATAGGATACTGCTGTATTCTCTTATCCGTGGTGGCTCTCATTGTGTGCCTTTTTGAGGGAATTGCAGTGGAGTCTTGCCTTGTCCTTATTAAATACATTTTCTGTTCATTATGTAAGTCTTTGCTTTGCGTGCTTCATGCTTCAAACTCTTCTAAAGTGAGATTCAAAGTAAAGGGTTATATAAACAGTCATATTTATGCCATCCAGTGGTGGATCAAAGGGAATA
The DNA here is from genome assembly GCA_013397295.1 of Polioptila caerulea. Lineage (NCBI taxonomy): Eukaryota > Metazoa > Chordata > Aves > Passeriformes > Certhiidae > Polioptila > Polioptila caerulea. The sequence continues at coordinate 453,439 of VYXF01005742.1, read as the reverse complement.
TTTTTCACAATTGTGGTTAATTTATGTCATTTGAAAATGTAATTACCTCATGATGACTGCCTGCTTTATGCAGCCCCAGTCTGTTTTTCAAAGCAGTCATGGTCTAGGCTGGTAGTGGACAGGAGTGCTAAACAGGCTGTAACCTAAACCCTGCAGCTCTTACTCTGCTCCGTGTCCTGCTGTCATTACAGGCAGAGGATAAGTGAGAGCAGAAATCGCAGATTTTGCTTCAGTAGCTGCGATGTTTCAGTGGATTGGCACAGATTCTCCTGTTTCGAGTGGAGCTAATTCTCAGGCTGTTAATACGCGGCTTTTTCAGAACGTGTGTATTGGCAGAGAAATATCTCCTGTGTCTCTAAAGTAGTTTGTTTAGGAAACCCTAACTTTTAAGATAACCTTTTAGGAGCAGCTGTATAATGCAATTTATTTGAGGAGTGCCAATAAATGCTTGAATCATTATGTAGATGATCAGATGAAGCTGAGGTTAAATAGATAAAAGGAAGTTGGGTGATGTTTTTACCCAAAGTCTTGTTTAAGCCTCACTAGTCTGTTTTTTCCTGTAGCAGTTTGACAAAATTGCCTTTCCTACCAGCAGCCTGTTAGATGCTGTGCACAGAAACAAAACCCTATTGTTTTAGATTTTCTTTCATATCATGTAGGTGTCTATGCCATACCACCCACACAGGAAAGCAAGTGAGCTGTGAAATATATTCATTGTTAGAGTACAGGGGAAATGGAGGCAAGCAATCGGCAGTAATAATGTACGACAGCAAGGGGAGGCTGCCAACATTACCTGCATTATTTCGGTTGCCTTTTTCATTATAGGTTCGGGAAATAGGCAGCAATTCGATTATGGCATGATTTGGGGTGGAATTGCTTGCCGTTCACTGACCCTGTCACAAGGGGATCAAATGAGAAGTCAGCTCAAATAAAGTTTATAGTGTATTAACTGGACCAAGCATTGCCTAGCCTGGGAGCATGATTTTTCATCTTCCAGGGTTTTGTAACTGCTTCTCAGATATATTTGTACCTTAAGGCGAGGAGGGAGGGGGAGAGGGAAGGGAAAAAAAAAAAAGAAAAGAAGGATTGGCTGAGATGTATAGGAATGAGCTCGTTGGCCAATAGTGAACATTCCCCTCCCCTCCCATGTGCAAATCTCAGCTCCTCTCTAGCTTGTGAGAAGCAGCATGATTAATAACACAGAGGGAACCTGCCTGTTGGATTATTAATTTTCCATCCTTTTTCCCTTCCCTTACGCATGCCCCTGACGCTTTGCCTTTTTTTAAAGAAAGCTTTTCTTTTTCTTCCCCCCTTTTTCTTTCTTTCTTTCTTCCCCC
>VYXF01005742.1:358826-452028 GCA_013397295.1 Polioptila caerulea | reverse complement strand
AACGAAGCAGCAACAACAGAAAGGAGAAAAAAAAAAAAAAAAAAGAAAAAGAAAAAAAAAGGAAAACCATCCCTGAGATGCTTGATTACAGTACAATTGCCTTTAGCTCCTACTGCTGAAACTCGAGTTAATGCTGACCTGGAAGGCAAGAAATGTGTTGCAGTGTCTGCCTGTTAGTTTAGGGAGCACTGCTCTGCATGGACAGACAAACATTGCCTCTCCTTATTCCAGCTCATTACAACTGGCCCTTTAGGAACCTTGATTGCGTAGAGAGGGAGCAAATGGAGAGAACATGGGGGCTAATGGCGAGTAATTGCACAAATTGTGGGGTTTTGTTGGTGATGCTCGTGGAGATTTTCTGGGGTTTTTTTTGGTGGGTTTTTTTTTGGGTTTTGTTTTTGTTTTTTCTTTTTGGAGGAGGCTTTTCCAAGAGCCGAGTGGCAGTGAGGCAGAGAACGAGAGCTGTCCGCAGTGCCGAGCAGGGGCTGTGCGCGGCGCGGGGCGCTCCGGGCCCGGGGCCGTGCGGGCAGCCCGGGGCCGTGAGGGCAGCCCGGGGCCGTGCGGGGCTCCGGCCGTCACTCGCTGCCCGGGTCATGTGTGCAGGCCGTGACAGCGGCACGGGGGTGCTGCGGCTCCGCTCTCAGCTCTCGTGGCTGCGTTTGATGACTTGTACGAAGTTGCTGTGTTATAATTCTGTGCCATGTGTTTTGTTCTTTCAAATTCAAATAGCAGCATGAAGACGTTCTCTTTTGTTGATTCCTAGTGAAATACCCCGTATTTCTTGCATAGAAACCCATTGCAGAATATCCAAAACTTCGAAACTAAAGTGTTGGTAAACTAGCACCAAATAATTTTATAAATATGTATGTGCACTTACAGCTGATAGTTGTGTTTGGGAGAGGAGCAGACGAGACAATGCATCAAGCAAACACTCTTCGTGGTTTTTGCTGAAGGTAGGATGGGTTGCTGTACTTTTTAACCTATTCAATACTTCTCAAGTGATAAGGAAAGAAAAATAATATAGCTATGTAGCTATTTTGGAGTTATATAACATGCATTGCAACTGGTTTTAATTTAAACTTCTATTTTAAAAAATAAAATACGTATTCATAGTTTGTCTTGTGTTATAAAAGCACAGATGCAGGAAAGACAAAAGATTTCTTGCCTAATGCCACCATAGACAGCGTACATACAGGCATTTAGCACATTCTGTTATAGAATAATATCTCCAGGTGGAAGGGTACCATGAGAATCAATGAGTCCAAATCCCATATAGATATTGAAAATCCATATATGTCATGTTTTCTAGCGTTTAGCTGAAAGGAATTATTTTATAAACTTAAGGTATTCTTTTTCTTGGCAGTCTTTACAAGTGTGTGCAGTAAGGGAGCTGGTATAACAGTCTCAGTATTCAGTGTCTCTTGGTGTTGTTTTAATAATACTGCTCATGATTCTGCATAGTGCACAAGTTGTCATAGTTAATTTTCAGTTACTCCTTATTGGGAATTCTTACCTTTCTGTGGAAGGGCCTGTTTTGTCCCTGGAAGGCAGATGATAATGTTATTATGCTGGTTCCAGTTCAAGTTCGAGATGCGTGGAAGACCTGGGGGCAGAGCTTTTTTGTTTGGCTTATTTATTTATTTTCACTGCCTCTGAGATTATCAGTGCATTAGTAGAAGGAATTGTCATTGATTGATTGCTGAGCCCTAATTGTGTTTTATTCCTTTTCTCTGTATTAATGTTAGTGGCAGCAAGTCTTGATGTGTGTGAACACTTTGGCTTACAGTGCAACAAAAGCACTGCCACTGCTGTGGCATATTCTTAGGAGAGAATCAATGATAATACATTTTGTTTCTCAAGAACTGTTTTGATTTTACTATAACTGCTCCTTTCTATCGCTGAAACATATTTAAGCCTGAAAACAATAACTGTGTTTGTGAGTAAGGTCTCATTCTGACATTTGTATGTACTCTCGGTGAGCAATAGCCTGATGTGCCTGGATCAAGTAATGCCTTACTTTGAACAACGTTTTATGTTGTACTTCTTTTGCAGCATGGCTAAATATTCATTTATTTTGTTCTTTTTGGTGCTAAGGGATTAGATGATGTAAAACAATAGCAGGAAAAGTAATTTTTGATTAAGCAGTCTAGTCCATCACTTTGCAACTCAGACTACAAAGGCAGAATAAACTTTGTAATCTCTAAAATTGTAGCATTTATTGGGCATGTTGATTTTTAGACCCCTACAATTATAGATCTGTCAGGTGTTACAAAGCTAGTGCTTGAGGTTTTTATTGAATTTTATAATCTAATGGAGGGCTATGATACATAAAATTGAAGTCAATATCAATAAGATTGTCTCCAATTTAAATAGCAGGTGTTTGCGTTTTTCATTTTATTTGTAATTTTTACTACAAGTAAAAATATCTGGGAATAAAAAAATCGACAGGGAATAACTCTGTAGCAACTGCTGGAAAATATGTTCTGGGTAGTATCTCCTCCACTATTCATAGGTGGAACAGTATTGCAATAGTACGGCATTTTCTTCTTATTGTTGCTGACAGATTTGTTCTAATGCTGCCTCCAAACCATACAAGCCTCATCTTATCTCAGCTTGCAGTCACAATGTTGACACACATATATCATAATCTCAGTCATCTGAAGAGATACAGTGTTGGTGAAGGCAAATTCGGTATTTCTGCAGCCATCATTTATTTTATTATCTATATCCTTAACTATTCTATCTGTGGTAATCATACATTTTGTGGTCAAAAGCGATTCCTTATCTCTGTAGGTCGGTGCTTATGATGTGTCAAGGCTTCTAAAGACTACTGTTAGTAATTCCTAAAGCTCTTAGAGAAGTGATTAGGGAGTCATGATTGCTCACAAATTGAGTCTTTTTTCTGCTTGACACTGATCCTGTGATAGTCTCCCCACTTAATCCTCACCAGCAATTTGCCTGTAGTTGCAGCTAACAGGAGGTGATTAGAGGGGAGTTGCCCACTGCCTTTTTACTTCTGTTGTAGTGGCACGTCAGACAGAGGCTACTGAATCAAAGCTGTTTTCCTATTAACTCAACACCTCCTAATGCATTAGAGCCACTTTTATCTAATCACAGTGTGCAGCTTCCAGCGCTATTTTAATGCAACTTGGGATTCCTTTTAAAACATCACAATGAGCATTTTTTAAATTAGAGAACAAAAAGCGAAAAGCAGAATACCTAAAGATGAAAGCAAAATAGTGACACTAACAGGTCTCATCTTTTATCAACACATGCATGTAACCCCGATTAAAATTACAGACAATTGTCGCCCTGCATCAATAGACAAGCAGACTCCACTTTCTCTAAACAGTGCTTTAATTGCAAGCCTGGTGACAGGTAACTGATGTCATACTTTTGAAGTGATAATGGCACGCATTTACCGGTGAGAACAGCACCTGTGAGAGGGCGACAGCAGAAAGTTAACTTTTCCTAGTAGTATTTACAAGGAGAATATGAAAGACCTTAGTGAAAATTTCGAAGTATTTACTGCTTATTATTTTGACCCACTTCTAAAACATATAAAGGATTAGATTGGGGTTAATTATTTTATTGGTGTGATACAAAATCTTCACCCTATATTCTCTACTTTTATAAGTTTTGTTGTAAAAGAAGCACTGTNGGTTAATTATTTTATTGGTGTGATACAAAATCTTCACCCTGAAGCCTATATTCTCTGCTTTTATAAGTTTTATTTTAAAAGAATTCTGCAGTGGCATACAATGTGAAAAATGTCCAACTGCTCTGATTTAAAGTTCCTTATGTCCTTTCTATTCTTGAGGTTTACTTTGCTGCTGATGAAGGTGTTTCAGGAATACCTTAGTGAATGTGTTTTATTTACATACTTTGGAGCATATAATACAGGCAAGTTATTTTAGCATGCATTAGCAATTTGAAGTGGACTGCTGAAATACAGGAAAAGACACACTTATTGTGTGTGGGCTCGGGCTCAGCCAGCTCATCCCATTGAGAACCACAGCCCCTCACAAATGTCACCTGTAATGGCTATTTACGATCTAATTTGATCCTGCAGGACAAGGACAAACAAAACTGGACAAAGTTTTCTGTTTCAGGCTGTTGAGAGATAACATCCTGTGCAGTACACATGTATAGATAAATAAATGTATCTATCTTGGAATTGTAAAATATGTCCATTTCTGAATGTGCCACAGGTCTGTCATGTATGTTGGTATGTCTTGAGACACATTTTCTGCAAAAACAATAAACATTGATTTACTCCGTGGACTTGATTTTTTGTTTGGTGTTGTTTGTTTAGTTGGGTTGGGGTTTTTTTTGTTTTTTGTTTGTTTGTTTTTAAAGAGAAATACAAAGTATGGGAAAATCCTGGTGCCAGTGTTATGTGCCTATCTTCATTTGGCTGGCCAAAGCAGGCAGGGCAGGAACAGAGCCTGCACCAGGTCACTCAAGAGTTCCTGCTCCTTATTTTTCCTTTCACATATTGCTGTTGTCCTGCTGGAGCTGTCAGCTGCATCACAAAGCTTTCCTATTATGAGCTGTGCTAGTCCAAAAATTCCCACCTTGTGAGAATTTCAAGCCTTTGGAATGGGGTTGGGTCCATGAGGGAATCCAACATGTAACTGAATTCTGTTACAGAACCCATTTTGCAGGAAACATTTCGTTGAGGAACCCTGTTATTCTTTGTTTGTAACATCTTGTCTTCAATTGTACATTGTGCTTCTCGTTTTTAATGTGGCAGCAAAAATGTATCCCATAAATTTTTATAAGGGACCAAGTAATAACTCCTATCATTTGTCTTTGCTTGGAAATGGAAGACATGAAATGACTGTTTTCTCTTGTATACCCATTTGTGATTTTTCTTTATGTGGCAATTACTACACATTAAAAATATCACAAGTTCTGTTATAGAGAAGCTGATGAGCTTTTGATTTTATGAAACCATAAGCAAAATAGTAATAATAATGGCCTGTCAGAACTATTTCTGGATTGGGTTTGATGCTTTTTGAAGGTACTGAAAACAGAACCATAGAAAGTATGTGTAATCTCTTTGCAAGACACATCACTGAGAACTGGCAAGGATCTGTTGTACTGCTGAATGTTTTGTTCAATTAAGTAGTTGGTGGGCTTTAGTTGTAGGGTGAAATACTGCAAATTCATTAGTTTTAGGGACACTGAAAAATAACCTTTGTTTCCTGTTGTTCTGTGCCATTTTTGTAGAAAATGATATTTCTGAAGTGCTGTTGAAGTAGCTGGAATTTGTGATTTGCACAGTTATGAAGGCAAAATCCATTTTGGATCATTAGCTGGTAACTGTGACAGAGGAAAGAATTATTTTTGTATTTTTTAAACTTAAAAATATATCTAAAAGGTAGATTTCTATGTCATATCAACAGACTTTGTAACTTTGTTCAACTTCTTTCCATCTTTTTTTAGAAGGCTTGAGGTAAGACAATTGTGGCAGAGAAGTAGAACAGTGTTGAATTGGTGATTGCAGGCTAGAAATTTGTAGTGTCTGCATAGATATGGAAGGGTACAGAATTGCTGCCCTGAAGGAGCTGGACTGTTAATGATAGGTAAAGGTGAAAAAAGTAGTGTGAGATGGATGAAATCTGAATGGGTTCAGATTTCATTATATTAACAGCTTCCAGTTTTCCCAAAGATTAATTATAAAATTGGCCATTGCAGGATTTTGTTCTTTCATCCTCAAAGTCCTACTTTGAGTCCTACAAATGCCCTTCTCCCTCTAATACAACACAGGTTTTCTCCTGGGAGTGCTATGGGTATCCCACATTCTGGCTGGGGCTGGAAGTGATTTTTATTTCCAGGGAAATGCTCAGGACATGGTGTGAGGCTGCCAGGATGAACACGGTGTGGAAACAGCCTCCTCTGGCCCAGGCTATGGAAGGAAAACCCAGGTGTGCCAAGCTGAGAGGGACAAGGAGAGCAGGACTCTCAGGTGCATTGGCTGTGCTGTGCCCACAGCTCTGTCTCCAGTCAGACCCCCTGAGCTGGAGCATTGGCATGCAGGCCCTTCTCCTTCCCTTGCAGGGAATCCTGTTAGCACACTGATGTCCTGCTTCCTTCAAAGTGCACTTCCTTGCTTCACAATGGCTGTTTAAACCATGGAGATGTCCTGCTTCACAGTCGGGGATTTTAGAATAAAAAAGAGAAAACTGGTAAATGAGAGGGGGTTGGGGAAAGTCTGCTTTGGCCATTTCCACAGCAAAAACTGCTTGAGGTAATCTAAGAGTAAACTCTAAGAGTAAAATTGAATTGTATTGTAGTGAAGTATGGTGTGTAATACAGACATAGAACATCAACCAGTGACCTTTGGTGTTAGTTGTGTTCCTTTCTCCTTTGGAGGCCAGGCTTTAGTGTATCTTAGGAGACCTGGTTGGCAGGTAGTTTTAGAGTCTCATTTCTGAGAAAAGGCTTTTAAAAATGTGATGCACTGAGCAGTGCTGTTATTGAGGCCCAGACTGTCCTTCAGTGAAGTCAGACCTGTACTGTTCATGCTGCCACAGTTTTAGGGGTGGGGAAGCAGGGCAGGCTCCAGTGACTCCACAAGTGATATGACTGAGCAGCTAAGGCTGATATTTGGACTGCTCTTGTGCTACTTTTATAATAAACTCCAGGAGAACTTCCACTTTTTTTTGAGCATGTATTAAAAATTATAAACCCAAAGTATTTCTAGCACTTTTGCTGTTTGCCCTCTCTAGAGGCCAACCAGTACAAGGCTGATAGAATCTTTTTCTTTTGTATCTCCCCTTACTCTCTTGGCTGCTTCTGCTGCTGGAGAGTGGAAAAGTGTGGCTCCATCCTCACCCACGTCCTGGGGGAAATAGGGGTACACTGCAAGGAACAGGGAAGTCCTGCCCTTCCCTGTGCCCCTGTGAGTGTTTGTTTGCTCATTGGACCAAATCTGGAAACTCGCCTGGCTGCAGCTGACCAGTTAATTTGCTCCAGTTAATTTAGCCAGTCAGATCCCCAGCCTGGTTCAGCCCTGTTCCTGTGCACATGTGGGCCCCTGGGAGAGGGCCCTGCAGAGGCTGGGGGGGGGCAGGAGCAGCTGCAGGACTTGCACCACTTTTGGGAACAGCCCCTCCTGCAAGCTCATCACTGAGTCATGGCAATGTTAGAGAAAGGAAAAGGCAAAGAAGGAAAAGAAGTTTGGTTTTTTTTTTTAAAAAAAAAAGAAAAAAAAGACACTGGATATATTGAAGAACATTTTTATGTTCCCTCTGACCATACAGATTATTTAAGAATGCTCATTTATTTATATTCAAATCAGGACAGCTCAGAACTGCATTTGGAACCTCACATGTCCTGTATAGGACACTGTGAAGTCCTTTCTCAATTAAAAAGCAAATAAGATGTGTTTGGACAGTGACTGCTGCTATGGAAATGGAGTCTCAACCTTGAAGATTTCTTACCCAGCTGTTAGCATAAGAATTGTTTATAGGAGAATGTGTTACAGCTTTCTTTTTAAATGTCTGGAGTTGTGTTTCTTTATTGTGTTCTCTTTTTCCTCAATGACATTGAAGTTTACCTTTTCCCCCTTTTTTCTCTTGTTTTTCCTTTGAACATGTCAGGATGCAGAATTTGGTACATTATTTAATTCTTTCTTTTTGTTCCTGAAATTATCTATGGTTAGCTTACAGAAGATGGTAACTACAAAAACAAAACAAAATCCTACATAAGTAAGCAATATTGGCAGTCTAAGGCAGAAGATATTCCAATGATTGATTGACTCCAAAACATTATTCAGGTTCATGAAAAACTTCTATCGAGTGTCAAGGATATTTTTCCTTTTTGAATTTTATGGTGTAGCTTAAAGCTACATAGAATTTATGGCTTTTTTTGTTGTTTGTTTTGTTTTTGTAAGAAATAGTTCTTTGATGTAAAATTCTAGCAACCCCATTGCCAAAATTTGAGAGCATTCATTCTGTTCTTTGGTCAATGATTCTTCCTCAGGAGCAGAGGCCAAGTAATAAATAGATGAGAGGTAATGTGCCTTTTGCAAAGATTTTGTCTCAATCCTCTGCAGAGAGATATTGATAAAAACTGTAGGATGGACTATCTGTACTTCACCTGGAAGTTTTGGTTCTTTTCTTTTAAAATGTGTAAATGTGTATCATCTTCAGCCCCTTTGCTCCTTGCAAAGTTATTTCTGTAAAAGCATTTGAATGCTTTTATGACTTTTTCCATATGTGTAAGACTCAGAGTTCACTAATAACAAACTTGTCCTGTCTGAAAATCCAGTTTTACCTTTTCCCTGACTGGCAGACACATGACATGTTGACTTTTTAGTCATTTAGAGAGAGGGGGGAAGCATATATTGACTACAATAAAAATTCTCAAACACACTATGTTGTTAAAGAGGGATTACCTTAGGAAAAACTGGTTTAAAAACCCAAGAAGTTTGTGCAGTCAGCATGGCTTTGCTAATAATTCTGTTCCGAGACACATCAAGACCTCAATTTCCTCACAGCAGTGAGTCTATTTCCTTGCAGCAATAGAAAACACCAGATTGTGCTGGGATATCCAAGTGGAAGGTAATCACCTCTGAAAATGTTTGTCTTGTCTTTAACATCTTGGAAAAGTGACTTTATTTCACTGATTCTAATATTATATATGTTTCTTTCTGTAAAGCAGTAAAATATTTTAATTTGCTCCTATTTGCATCACTTTTGGTCCTTTCCTGAGATTTTTATGTTCATTATTTAGGTTGTGGTAACTTTTAGAGATTTGAGTGTGAAAGCTACAGGCAAAGATTATTCTGCCTCATCTTTTGAGGGTTAGCTGAAGATGCCAGGACTTTGGGGGTGTAATTTGGACTACTGTAAGACTGATAGAGTTTGTGCTTCTGTGATGGGTTTGAATAGTCAGCCCCATGAGAAATGTGTTGGTCTAAACCAAAATAAATTTGTTTTGCAAACAGACCCTGTGCAGTCTTTGCAGAACTGGTGTAACTCATGCCCAGTGGATGATATTTCAAGTAAAGGAGTAGTCATGTTTATAATTTTCTGTTCCTCAATGTTTCCACCCTAGACCTACACGATTATCAATGTAATATGTTGTATAAGTGTTAAAATGGGCAATGAAGTTTGGGTGTGCAGTTCATAAAAAAACCCAAACAAGCCCTTTTATTGGATCTGTGCAGTGTGTTGGGAGGAGACTCTTGGCTGTCTGCCATCCCCACTGTTCTGATACCTGGCTGACTCTCAGTCTGGAAAAGAGAGACTCTCAGGGGGCTGGGGGGGAACACCCACAGGAGGCTGTGTGGCTCAGGAGTGAGTGTACCTGGAACACAAATAACTCATTGCATTCCATGCTGGTACCACCTCTCTGCTTTTTCTAAATCACAAACCCAGGATCCACGGCAGAGATGCAATAATGGAGCCCTCTGCTCCCCGATGGGTGCCTTTCATCAGGCCCTTTCAACATTCCAAAACTTTAGCTAAAACCAAGAAGGATTACTGAACATATAGAGTACTTGCTCATCTTGGGACATCTGCAAACCTAACAGAGTAGGAGGCTAGCAAGTTCTTTTTGAGGAATATCATAAAGTTTTGCTTTGTTTCCAGTTTCTTTGCCAATTTTATAAAGTCTCGTTACGGATGAAAAAAATGAGGAGCTAGCACATAAAACCAAGAATTTATTATTAATGTAATTGAGATCTGAAGCCTTGTCAAAGAGTTATTAATAGTACAGTTTTAATTTTTACAAAAAGGATAACAAGCTGTTATGGAACAAGTTTCCATAATAATAAAGCAATCAAAATTGGTGCCTGAGTAATTGATGCCCTCCATTCTAGCAAGTGGGGACATATAAATGCTTTTTGTTGACACCTCACAGGATTATGTCAGCAAGTCTAGATTTTTCAGAGAAATTAAAGGAACTTGGAGACATTGTTGTCACACCATGGTGCAAGATTATCTGATAGTGCTGCCTGTTATTTCATAGAGGTCATGCTGTAAATGCCTTCTGGAACTCAGTTCTGCTTGGTGTTCTCTGTTATCCTGCAGCAGTTTAATTTGACCACTCTCAGTATTGAAAGTGATGTGTGCGTATTTTTAAGCATATATCTCTCCAATCTGGAAAATTCAGGGTTGCCTTTTCCTTCAGTTTTGATTCCTATAGCATTTTTTCTATACCTAATAAAATCATACCAGCTTTTAGTCCTTTAATCCCCTTTTTGTTTTCCTCATCTTATCATATTGTTGATTCTTTCTGCACAGAAATAGGAAATTTGCTGTGTTCAGAATTGTCTGTTGCATAAAGTCATGGCAGAAATAATCTGTATTATCACGTGCCTTATTTATATTTCATCATAACTGCTTTTTCTGGGCTGAGCTTTCACAGTAAATAAAAAGGTCTTTCCTATTCTAGGGAAGCATTACTTAATAATGTATAGAATTTGGAATGGACTTAGGCTACATGTTCTGTGACTCCTCTGCCTTGATTTCTCTTGTTCCCAGATTTGGGTTGCAGTTAATTTCCATTAAACAGCCAGAAGTGACTGCGAGTGGAGGCAGAGCAAATCTGCATTATCTCAGCTGTCTGTTCATTATGGGGAATGATAGGAAGGCAAGGAAATACTAAAAGTAATAGGTAGCCATGATGCCTGATTTTTCAAAGGAGATGTATAATTTGCTTTGTGTGTGAGTGTTTGAATTTTTCAAGTTTATGGGTTTGGGAAGCACCTCAATACAGACCATCCAGAAGTTTAATTATCTTATTCTGTTAGGTTAAATTACTAAACAGCTTCTTCAAAGATGCTGTTCTGTGTTTGAATAAAAATAATATGCAAAAATGTGAACATTGCTCCTGGTATGATACCCAAGTGGGATATGGTGGCTTTGTGGTGTCATATTTTGAGAGGTTATTTAAACATGCACAAAAGGACACTGTCACTCTGTTATTAATGTTAAAAATTGTTGATGCTGTGTGAAGTGTGTTTTTTCTAATTAGAGGAAAGCTGTGGAGTACCATTTCCATAATCAACATGGGAACAGAAACTCAGCAAAATTTCATGTATTTGCAGTGAAACTGCTCATAGCAACATGAAAATGGCTTTTATAATATAAAGGCTGTAATTAGAAAAAGTCATATCAGTTGGAAACGATTAAAGCCAGAACAGGCTAAGCTGCCTTCTAAATATTTGTCTGGAGATTAGCCCCACTCTTACAGCCCCTGAGAAGCATCTTTGATTTACTTATAATGCTTGACGTGGCAAAGATAATCCTGCAGAAGGCAAATGAACACAAATTTAGATGTGCTGTTTGGCTCTCTTTGTTGATTTGACAGGAGGCAGCATATTGGAAGTGATGTTGGAGAAATGAATATAGGGTCACATTAGATGAATTGCTTAACACCCTCCCACTTCCCCCCTCCCTGAGCATCATTTTAAATTCTTTAAAAAAACCTCCTCATTCTTTGAAGCTTTTAGGATGCACTTTAGAAGTCCACGTGGAATAATTTTCCGCGTGTCTATGAGACAGTTGATGTGAGTCTCATTGTATTTAAAATTATAGTCCTGAGATGGAACTTTCTGCTTGTTGCTTGTCTGACATCAGCTATTAAAATGCAAGGAAAGCTTGGCAGGTATAAATTTGAAGAAGAAAAGAAATTATGTAAGAATATGAGGATTGTTAATATTAATCAGCTAGTTGTGGAGGAATGGTGGTTTACCCTGTAGAAGAGTTCTGCTGGAAGACAAACAAACCAGGGTTTGGGTGGTCAGTTCCTTACTGGCACCCCTTAGTGCACTTCTGATGGCTACAAAGGAAAAGAGAGAGAACTATTGGGGCTGGCAAACTGGAAACATGGACTGGCCATTGCATTGGCTTGCAGATGTAGTGGTGTGAGCAGAAGTTAGCTATTATAAAAGCCAGAGTTTATTTTGGGATGATGATGAACCTCCACATTATTGTTAACCCTTGATTGCACTGGGTATAACAGCACAGAATGGTGAAAATTGTCAGGCATGTAAAGCTGAAGGGTTTGGTGTGAGTTTGCAATGTTAGTCAGCTTCTTGGTGTGGATCAAGTTCATACCTTGTGTAGTTCTCCTTTCATTTATAATCTCCACAGCATCCCAAACTTTTTGTTTAGCTGGTGAAAATATAATCAGTGTAATATATTCTCTCACTGAATTTTAAACAAGACCATTAAAACTCCTTTAACGTGCTAAAGTAAGCTTCAGAGAGGGTTTTCTTTCCTGAGCCAAGGCTGTAGCACTCTATCCCTTTGCGCCACAGTGAGAAGCTGTCAATAATTCAATAGCCATGGCCTTGATGGGCCAAGGCCTAACTCAAACTTTAAACAGAGCCAAGCAGCTTGTCAAAGTGTGATGTGCTGTCAATGCCTGACTGATCTATACTGCATGAATTCTCCCTCAGCTCTTGATGTATCCCTGGGAATAAAAAGAAAGCAATTTTAGAAGTAGACCTAGCATGAAACACCTGTTTGTTTGGAATTTCTGATAAGGGAAAGTTGTGTTAGTAATGAAGCTCAATGAAGTCATTGCATTTTTGCTTAGAGGACCCACACTAAATTTGTCTGTAATGGCATTGGTGTGTTTTCACTTCTGTCAGGAAAAGAAGCCATGGTGTTTGTAAATATGTTAGTGCCTTAGAGCAAGTTCATTTAGAGCAAGACTTAATAACTAATGACAAGTAATCCAAATGTTTAATCCAAATTACCTATTTGCATCTTTCAGTTTTATTGATATTATGCTATTAACACTCAGTATTGCAGTAATGAAATCTTTTCAGAACTATTTGTTTTCGGATTTTCCCCCACACAGTAAGTGACATATATGATGCATTCACATCCTTTCGAAGTGCTCTACATTGAATTTACTTTTTTTTTTAATGGTTTACTTGGAAGCTGAGAAATCACTTGTTTTTCTAAGAAAATAGTTTAGAAAAGAAGTAGAGCTAATGTGGAAATGAGTTATATTCCACTCCTCTCACACTTTATAGTTAAATTTAAAAGCACAGAATTGTATCTAAGGTGGCTTTGAAAAGCTGTTAGAAAGATTAAATAAAGTTTTACAATGTTTGTCTACGAATCAAAAAGCTAGCATTTTAAAATGTACATTTATTTGTATTTCAAAGCATTTGAGTTTCGGTTGTATGGCTAAGCTGCTCTTTTGATAAATTTTATTGGATTTTAAAGGACAAAAGTGGCATTGTTATTCTCACTCTAAATGCATTTGTATTGCCATTGTCTTCTTTACAAATTCATGTCTTATGAAGTTTCCATATCTGCAGTAGGTTTTATGAGACATGTAGGTTCTCAGCCTTCTGGTACTTTTTTAATGGAGACACAAGAGAATAATAGAAAAATAAGCATGGCCCTTTTAATGTTTTCAAAAGGCAGAAAACTTGTGCGGTGGATTAGATAAAGTATGGTGGTTTCTTTTGGTAAAGGTTGTTGTATGTTTTAATTTTAAATAGTTCTCATTTTTCAGAAAAGTTGATTTCATTACTTGGTTTGCATTGCTGGTGTAGCAGCTTTCATCCTTTGCACAAGGAAGCAGAGGAAACTGTACAAAATATGCTCAATAATGTTTCTAATGAAGGCTTTATTTTAATGTGAGGGTGCCTCTTACTCAAGCATGTGACTGAATTGAAGCCCCCAATGCAGACTGTTGAATGGAGAGACAGCAACTTTTTCTCTAAAAAAGCAATCAAAAAGGGAAACTGTGCCTTCCTGTTTTCTAAGCTGCTCCTTAAACTACCCATTTAATAGTCCTACTCCATTTTGGTGCAAAGAGAGGCTGATTTATTGAACTGGGAGCTGAGAACTGTGCAGCTGTTGATCTGTGCCAGGGACTGTGTTGATGCTGGGTAAGTGATGCTGTGTATTGAGCAGCCAAGCAATGGCCTTTGATTGAAACAAACTTCACACCCCATCAATTCACCTGTGTGTCTTGAGGTGCTGTATGCTCATGGCACTTGACAATGTGCAGAGTAATTATATCAGTGCAACAGTTTTCATGGCAATAAATTTTTTGTTCGGAAAAATTGTGCGTGTCAGGCTTTAAAGTCTCTGACAGTTTTGACCTGTGATCTTTGAAATAATTAATTCTTCCACATTAAGTAAATACTTTTGACTCTGGCTGTTGGACAGAAGTAAGGAAAGCAAAATAATCTTTTTTTTTTTATTTTGACTTGGAAAAATGCTGTAGGCCTTGATGACTTGTTGCCTTGGGTGATGGGCTGAAGACTGTCAATGAGATTGTTACACACCATCATCAGCTGAGCACAGAATGAACTTAACAAGGATAAGAAAGTATCCTCTTTGTAGTGGTATGCATAAAGTGCAGGCAAGGTGAAAATACATTATTGAATAAGAGCACGCTTGCAAAAATATAAATTAAAACCACTCATCTGGGATTGCAGTGGAATGAGAGCCTTCTTTTGGACTGTTGGTTACATTCTTGATTTTTCTCTTTAGCTGGGCAAGTAGCATTTGGTTGGTTTTCAAAGCTGGTCGGGAGAATTGTTGGAACACACTTGCCATGCAGGCAGTTCTTTGCTCCCCCAAATTCAGTCAGACACTCCTCAGAAGCCTGATGCATTATCCAGGTGTGTATCAATGTCTGAGCAGTTGTACCATGCACATGGCAGCAATGTTTGCTAGAATTAAGCTCTTCTAAGACCATTTTTAGCAAGTGACATTCGAGGCTGTATGTCCATGAGTTTTCCTTCTGGTGCACAAATTGGCCTGTGCAGGACTCACCAGCTTTTGTCATCACAGGTCTGGAGGAGGGGAAATCCACTCCTGGCAGACCTTTGCAGTTCTCTTTGTATGTGACAGAAATAAAGAAGCTCTTGCAATCACACTGGGATCACCAATCTTCAGAACCGTGGATAAACATGATTTTCAAGTTCTGTTGTATTTGAAACTGGGCTACTTATTACTATACCTAAATTTAGGCATCTAATTCAGAAGGTATTAGCGAGGTTTCCCAGCTGGTGCTCATGGCAAAAGTAGCTTTTGCAGATGACAGAAAAGGTAAACAACCTCCAATCCCCTGACTTTAGCTAAACAATATTTATTATTAGGGAGAAAGGAAATATTTTCTCTTTTTTTTCTTTTTTTCCACCCTCCCTATTTTCCCTTGTTTAAAAAAAAAGTATATATATATATATTCATTCTTGTCTATTTTAGCTACTAAAAGGTGCTAAAACCACCAAATGAAATACCAAATACACTCTCATGTGACTGAATCCTAGGGCATGTGTGTCTGCTACTGTTAGCTCTGCACATCTTGATTTCTCTTTTGATTTTAGAGTGTGTTTGATAGTTACTCACAGTTCCTTTTGCTAATGTACTCAGAAGAGAATCCTCTGGGTTTCCTGATGCTGCCTTTCCATGCAGAACCATCTAAGCCCTACAAATGAACAGAACTCTCTTAGCTTTGGAGTACAGAAGGAACGTGCATTTGGTGTCACATGAGTTTGGAAACAGCCTTGCTTATTGTACCAAATCATTAGAGGCTCTGTATCTGGGAAGCACAAGGAGCTGGAATGGCTAGGTGAAAGTGAATAAAAATGAGGAGACTTGCAAACTGCTTTTGCTCCAGGGCTGGTTTTAATGAGCTTGTCCCTAATGAGTTGTCCCTGCAACTAGCTTCAGGCCTAAACAGATGAGGCAGGGGTTCTGCTAAATTTTTGATGGGATTTGCACTGGTTTTATGAGAAAGCAAGCAGTAGAGAGTGCAAAGTTGTGTCATGAATCTTTTACGAGAGCGGATTGTTGTCCGTCTTGTCAATAGGGATTGTAAGGCTTGATTGCTAACAGAAGACATGCCACATGCTGGCTGTACTGACAAACTTGGGTAAATGAGCAAGTATTGGAGAAATGAGGAAATGCATGGCAAGGGAAGGTCTGCTTTGTCAGGAGCAGGGATGTGATGACCAGTACGTGGTGCTTTCTCAAGGTTCCTGTCTCCTGATGTTATTGATGAGTGGAGAGTGGTGCTTGCAGCCAGGTGTGGTCACTTCCAGAGCCTGTGCTGGGCACAGACAGTCAGGCTTCCACGTTGTGTTTGTTCTGATGCACAGAAGGATTAAAAAATTCATTCAGCATTTGATGTTTCTGTGTTCTAAGGCATCTCTTGGTAGCCTAAACACAGATTTCTCATTGTGTTCTTTTAGCAGTTTGTTGGCTCTGGAAGTAAAATAGAACTTTTTTTTTTACATTCTCTCCATTTTGAGAGATTCTTTTTGATGTTTCCATTACGTCTATTATTACTATTAAGAGCTATACAAAAAAGTGCTCCTTAGGTTTGACTTATCCCACAGGATTGTCCCAGCAGCTTAGGTGGTTACAAAAATGTGGTTTAATCACCTTTACTGAATTTCACATCAGCTTTTGACACTCAGGCTACAGTGTGGAAGTTTACCTGCTGGAAAGTTTTCTTTCCACTGTATAAATGTTATCTGGCAAGTGTAGGAAAAACAGAACTTCTTTGAAAAGTGATGTTTCTAAGATCAATTAACATCTTACATTGTTCCTCAAGTGCAATTTGACTTCTTGTATTTTGTGCCATTTTCTTTAAAAGTAGATGGTGGAAGGAAGATAAATACATGTTGTTGGGGTTTTGCAAAGGTACTTGTGGAAATAAAAATTAAAATAATTAACTAAGGTATAATTATTTTAAAATTATGTTATTCCATAAAGTTGAGCAGCTGATAACAATTGCATTGCAATTTTCTCATTTTTTATAAATATAAATAGCAGAAATGCATTAGTCAGGTAATTCAAAGATGATCCTGTTCAATATATATTCATGTCTCCATGGTATTTAATTGAAATACAAAGTCATGGTAAACAAGGCCATGACTTATGTCATGTACAACATTTTCTCTTCCTGTGTTTTAATTTCATCCTCTCTTTTTTTGCCTGCTACTGCTTCCTATTTCTCCCATGCATATATTGTTTTTGTTTCTTTTTCTCCTAATCTAATTTTCACTTATTTCTTTTTCTAATACTTGGTCTTTACAAGGTAAATAGAATGAAGAAATAGTATGTTCACATGAGCAAGAACTGCAGAGAATGGCTAAAATGGCTCGTCAGAAGTAGTGGGGAGGATCTCAGAACATGGTAACACAAATGTGTGTGGCATTACAGGAGAGAAAATGAATCAATGTCCTTGTAAAGTCTGTTCTTAACTAAAACAAACTGAAATAGCTGTGGATATTGTGTAGGTACTGTGTCAGTGTAGCTAAAGTGGCCTCCTTACATCTGGTGTAGCATCAACTAGAAAAGACAGATCCATGAATCAAATGAGATGAGCACCTGAATCAAAATTTCCAATTATTTCATTCCATTTTTAGCAATATTTTATGTTTTCTTTGTATAATACCAGAACACTCCAGAATTTTTCATATCAACATTCTAGAGAACTTTGTTTCATGAACTATACATAAAGAGTAGCAATATTTCACTGTAGGGTTTTAGTAAATGGTGTTTAACTTCTGCTCTCGCCATTGCATTTTAGAGCTAAGTTCAATAGCAGACTTCCAATCCCATTTTTTCCACTATTATAATAGGTCACATCATACTGCTTAACTGTTCTTCCTCAGACATCCTGGGTACTTTGCAAGTCTTCAACCTATTTTATCACAGCTCTTCCCTCCTTGCCTCCTGCTGTGTCTGTGTTTGTTTTTCTTATGGCTCGAAATTAAACCAAGCAATTTCTGCCAAATTTGCCACAGATATGCAGTTCTATAAACAGGAACAGAATTTAAGAGATGTGAGAAAAATGCCATTTTATTGATTAATGATGAATAACTACTATTATAATAATAACTAATATAAAATAATAACTAATTAAGATGAATAATATAACTACTTTGACTGAAGAGAAAGTCTGCCCTTCGTTTTAAAATTTAGAATTTTAGCTCTGTCTCCAAATCAATATTTGAAAAGCTTCATGGGAATAAAGTTCTCTTAAATTTCCTCTGGCTCAAAACAGCAGGGAGAGAGAGGTGTCATCTCAGGAGCATTTAACACTCTTCAAAGACACAAGGAAATTCTTCTAGATAAAAGAAAATCACGAAGCCAGGTTTTCTGCTGGTTAGGTCATTTCTGAAGAAGACTGAAAGAATCAGCTTCTGTTGCTAATTTTGATTAATGTGATTTTTCTCGGTGATTTTAAGAGCTGCTCTCAGCCAGCCCAAAGAGGAGGATGACAAGCACATGGAAGCATTCCCACATTCTCTGGGGAGCACCATGTCAGCTGCTCTGAAGGACAGGGACTGGAGCCACACTTCAAGGGAAAAGAATCCTTCATTCCTGTTAGACCTCTTTTGGAGGGCTTGATTAAAAAGAGGAGCAGCTTTGGTGGTCAGCATGTTTCATTGCATTGTTGCCCAATTTCGCGTTCTTGGATCCCTAATCAGAGTGTGAGAGGTTCCCCCTGCCTTCAGCAGAGCCTTTGAGTGCTTGGCAGGGAAGTTCCATCCCCTGGCTGGGGTAGGAGCTTCCTGAGGGTTTGTGTATTTCCTAGGAGATCTGTGGGGATTGCTTTGGGACAGATGTGTGCTGGTTTGTCCTTCCAGGATGTGGGGTTCTATCAGGAAGGATGTGTGTGAAGGTTTTGTCCCTGCTGAGCCAGGGTGTACCTGAGCATCTTCAGCAGCAAACCCAAGTCCTCTTGTCTCACTTGGCAGTCTTTATAAAGCCAAATTCTCAGAAGAGGTGATGATTGGCTTTTAAAAAGAAATTTACTTTTAACAAGGCCTCAACAGAAGCTAGAAACTAAGCTGTGTTTTTAAATTTGGTCTTTATTTTGAGGCTGAATGAATGAATTTGTTCATTCCCAGCTAACACAAAAATGGTGTTTACAAACTGAAGATTGTTTTCTTCAATTGCTTGAGTTTTCTGTGGTTTGTTTTCCTGCCTGTGCCTTGCGAGAAAAGACCAGTCTTTGCCTTTTCTTGTTCTGTCCTGAGATGGGGTTATCATCAGGACAGCAGCAAAAATTAGTGTTTCACAGGTAGTTCTGACCATTTTAGTATAGTCCTAAATTAATTTTAACAATAACAAAAGTCTTTTACTTAGTTACTGCATTGTGTTTCATTTAGAGGTGCATCCTGGTGCATCATTTTGCTCTCTAAACACTAAATGAACTTGGGGTTGTTGCAGGAATAACTTATCATTGCCATGTCAATTTAGAGGCTGGAAAAATTACAGTGCATTCCTTCCTTTTCTCCCTTGCTGCAGTAATTTAGTAACTGTTGACCTTTTAACTACACCAGAAGACTTTATCTGTTCTCCTCCTAGGGACAGGGTTTATGAATAGGTAGAGCAGATGCTTTCTTAGAAACATGTTAAATTGGTTTTTTATGGCTTATGCAAATGCCTAATGCCCATAGTTTTGCAATAATTTTTATTATATTGGTTATCTTTCTTTCATATGTATTTTCCCTCAATTTTAGTGTCTTTTAAACACTGCATACCTAGAGGATTTTCCTTTGTACATGTGTGTGCTAGGTCGTGTTCTAGCCTGTGTTAATGTAAAGCAGTATAACTTTGGTCAAGTCATGCAAGATTCATGTCACGTGTAAAGATTTTCATGCTGTAGATTTCCATTTGTACGTTTGAAACCTGACAAACTCTTGGGCTGACAACACAGAAACATTTTTTGTCTGTCAAGCAGACTGGCCCAGAGTGAGTTGTTCTCCAGAGCAGCCTGGTTCAGTGTTCTCCCAGGGCTCTTCCCTCAATCCCATCCCACCATGCTCGGCTGCCTCCTGGGATATGCACAGACGAGCTGGAAATTCAGGTGCATTTTTAAATGTCTGTGAGGGTATGGACAGGGGTGAGCAGCCTTCTTCAGAAGGATCAGAGCTGGTCCATGCCATGGTCTGAGCCAAGCAAGAGCAAAGGTTAACTCCAGCAGTCTGGGTGTCCGCTGGTGACTGCTCTTTCCAGCATTATTTCTTGGAAAGTGAACTTTCCTTGAGGCATCAGGGCTATTGAATAAGTCAGTTATCTGAATAATAGTAAAAATGGATGTTGCAGTAGTGAGGATGAAATTAGGTTTAACTTTGTTAGCTAATTTTGCCTTCTTCCCTAGGAACAGGCTCACTGCACATTACAGTGTAAGAGTGCCCTGTGCTCCATCACAGCCACTACAGCCTGTACCAAATCCTTATCTCCTTCAGCCAAGCCCACTGGCCAGCCCTCCTCCTCACCTCCCAATTCCCTAATCTAATCTAGCTCTGTGGGGTTTATGGGGGTTCATTTAGGCAGCAGAAGCTGTGCTAGAATTGTTGTATGTGCCAGCAGCGATTTGCACCATCTGGGTACGGAATAGAGAGGTTAGTACTACCACGGAGAAAGATCTTTATTCTATTACTAAGCCAATATAATTCAAGAGTGGCTGCAGAGCAATTGGAAACTGAGAAATGGGCAGCTCTGTAGTTCTAGTGAAATGTCAAAGTATAATGAAATAAGGGAAACGTACTGCTTCCTGGTGTGAGCCAAGTTACAAGCAGGTGGCAGCAGTAAATATGTATATAAATAACAATATGGATGAAATGTCATGGTTTCCAGCTGGCTTTGTAAAGGCATTTCAGGAATATTATACTTGGAGTAACAACACGGCGTGACCACTCAATACAAATACATATAATTTCAAAATGCCTGTATTTACATTAAGGGCTTAGGTATCCTCAGGTTTTATCATGCTTAAAATTTAGATTCTTCACATTATGGAACCTGCAGTGTTTCTACCTGTACCTTTTAAAAATGAATGTAGGCTAAGACAATGTGTGTGTAATGTTACTGAGCTGTGTGTGGAGATTTGTCTGCATGCCAAGGCCCTACACTTATATGGAATGAAAAAATGCACTCAGGGCCTTTGCTGCCTGGGACAGAAGTTCACACACAGAGAACTTTCAAACTAGAGAGCAAAAAACTGTCAGTGTCCTCTTTAAGACACTAGAGTTCTACCTTCTCCTGTCAGTTTCATGATTTTATTAGCTTTGAGGAAACGTGTTCTCTATGATCAACATTATAAAAGTTTCACAATAGAGAGCATCAAAGAAAAAGAAGAAAAAGCTTCTAAAATAGATTTATTTTTTTTTTTTTGTATTTAGCATGTGGCTGTTCATACTACCTTCTCTGAAAGAGCTCTTATGAGTTTCAGAAACTTTCAACTCAAATATTCCTAGTTAAGTTACAAGCAAGTCACATATTGATTGGAAAAGTAGGTAATGACAGCGACCTCTTAACAAAGCCTCTAAAGCCAAATACATTAACAGTTGTTAAACAACACCTGCCTTTTATTTGCTGTGTTAGTCCTTTAGAGAGCAGCACTAGCATTGCTTTGGGCTCCATCCCGTGGCCTGAAGACCAAGGAACTTGGTTTACATTCCATGAGCTGAACACAAATTAAGCTATTTTCAACATAGTGGTACTATAGGAATAATTTAGACTTATGTCAAGGACTAGGACATTATTCTCCAACACTGTTGCCTTTATTAGTTTAAATGCTTTTAAAAGACAGGGAATGAAATTATGAAGTCCTTAGAACTAGAGACTACCAGTCCACAAACAGGAATTAGTACAGTAGGTGCTGATAAGTTACAGACTGGGATTATCAAAATAATCTTAAACTGGTTTTTGAGTTTTTGTAACTAAAGCAGATCTCCTTATAATGCAGAGTCACTTAAGCACATCTGTTACACTGATGTATCACTGGTTTTATGGACCTGGATTAATTCCAGAGTAAACAGTGAGCACTCTGCTGAAAGGCTGTAAACATAGACACAAGTCATTCATCTAGAAATCCCCAAGCATGATTTGCCAACAGGCTAAGTGCCTCAAGTATTTTACCCTTTTTGATGTAGCAAGATGCTGCTGTTCTGCATTCTGTAATGCTGAGGGTGGCAGGGGAGAGGTGGCAAGGTTCTCTCCTTTCATTACTTATGGTTAAATTTGCTTCCCTCTAGTACTGAAGTGCTCTTGGTCCTGAAGTTGTTCCAGGAGTTTATGAAGTGTTACAAATTTGCTAACAGTGAAATCTGCAGTTTTCCAAAATCAAAGTCACCCAAAGTACAGGTACCCAATGAGGTATAGATCTTCTAAAACTAAGTACCATACTTCTAAATTCCTCTTCCAGAGAAAATGTGAGTCCCTAGATTAGAAGGATCATGGGGCCTAAAGCCATTAATTGCCTATGAACTGTGTTTAATCTGATTTTGGAGTCTTTTTAGCTATCTTGAAACCTTAGAACAATTTGGGGATCAAATTAAACATTTCATCTTCCTTAATTTTATTCCATCTTGTGGCTTTTGCTTTGACATGCCTTCCCCTTTTGGCCATGGTATTGTTAAGACAGCTATGAAGAGATTAAACTTTTCTTCAGAAATTCACACTGGGAACAGGTTCAAAATTGCAAAATAACTTTTTATTGCTGTTATTTAATGCATGCTAATACTGAAAACACATCCTGAGATGTGGAAATGGCTACATAGTAATGCTATGATCTCTTTATCCAATTGTGGTAGGTAAGAACTTTAGTTCTGTTATTTTTTCAGTGTTCAGAGATTTCAAAAAATGGGGTCTAAACTCTTTTAGTACAAACAAACCATTTAATTTGTTGCTGATACCAATCAAATACAAGACTGGGGAAGTCTGTCTTTTCTTTATTCAGGCCCCAAAATGATAGCAAAAAAGCAGAGGTGCAATAAATGAACTCAGCAAGTCAGGGAATGTAATTTACATTACAGAACTGAGTTTTTAATTGTCTGATGTTAAAGAGTCATAAGAACCTTGCTTGTTTAGAAGTGTTAGAATATCAGATATGAGAGATTGAACAACAGGTAATTACTGCTTTAAAAAGTGCCAAATCCAAATGAATTTATCAAGGAACTTTTTTCTAGTAGTGCTGAATTTTAAAGGATCAGCAAATTTAAAAGACTAATCTTTTACACACTGAAATAAATCCCTGGGTCATTATAGAAAATGTAAAGGTGGCTAAGTCGGAAAGAGAATAATTCTTAGTAGCTCTCCTGTGAGGAAGAGCTTGGAAAAGGTACAAATTAAGGATTCTAAGATTTAATTTCCAGGTGGCATCCTTAAGAGAAGAAGGAGTTAATGCAGGAGAAAGCAAGCTCTGGTTTGTGGCATGTCATGTGGGAATTGTTCCATCTTGAGTAGATGCAGACTAAAAATTGTGAATTCAGTTTAGTGAAAATTGTGAATTCAGTTTAGTGAAAATGAGGAATAACTTAAAATTTAGGTGTAACTTTAATGGCATTTTCATCTGTTCTTAAAATAATCAGGATAAATTTATTTGGCATCTTCCAGCAGTGATTATAGAATCACTTAAATTGAATCTAGGATTTAGATCTAAATGTAACAGTGCTGTATCCATGCTGAAAAAGAAGGAAAGCATCATGTCTTCTGGAGAGATCAGTTTGGGGATTTTAGGAATGCAGAGTATAGCCTTGCACTCAAACAACGGTAAAATTCAGAAATATTTCCAGTTTACAATCTGAATTTGGAACCTGAATCTTATTAGTGGTAGCTGGAATAAGTTTCAGATGTCTAAAGATGGTGAATTTTAGGAAAATCTGAATCATTATCTAAAATCCAGATGTCTGTCACATTATTTGTAATAGTGGTAGGTCATGAAATGTTAAAGGAATTTTTAAGGATGAATTTATTTTTAGGATTATGTATCTTTAATATCAGTGATTATTATTTTTAGTTGTCCCAGATCTTGTACAGGGGGATGTCTTTTGTCTTGCTCTCTGAGGAGGAAGAGTTAAGTTATCTTTACTGGAATTTTACCCGAGGTCTGCAAAAACTAAAATTATTCTTATCAACAGGGAATAAGTTGAATTGAAATAAATAGGCAGAATTTATTCCAGTTTTTGATGGAGATATAAATATATAAATCAATTGGGAGTGTCACTATCTTCCATAACTTAGAAGAGATTTGCTGTGGATGATTCCAATACAGCCTCTGCTTTTAGGCATTCAGAGGTAGCTGGATATCTTTCCAAGGTAGCTGGATATCCTACCTATCATCATTAACATGGATATTTAATATCCTGGGTAAAAGGGCAGAAATGACAATTGAGCCCTTGTGCTTGTGCCTTGGCAGATGTGCTATTTAGAGTGTAAATAATAGATAAATATTTTGGTTCTATTCAGCTGATGTATGCAGTACTTGCTCCTTCCTGCTGTAGATTTTGTACATTAGAACTTACCTCTGGCATCTTTCAAAGCTGCCAACTGAACTCAGCTACAATATAAAATAACTGGGGTGGGATTTGTGAGTGTCATGAATTTTTAGCTGTTTATATGCTATTTTTGTAAGTATTAGATAAGACACTAACACTTGGAACTCAGTTTAAATGAGCACAACGTTCAGATCAAAAGAGGAAACGCTCTCCTTAAAGGACAGGTCGTTGCTTTTCCCTCAGAAGTGATCAAAGCTGGCTTCATTGAAGCTGTGGTTAAACACTCCTGCAGCATCATGGTGCTTAGGTTTCTTTTCTTTCCCACATCATTTTGCTGTACCCCCTACAAGGACAGTGAAGGACCTACTAGAAGAAAGGATAGCATGTGTGGCAGAATTCCCCATGAGGTTCCATCACATTTGGTTTAAACATTTCATATCCATTTTGAGTCTCTTTTATGCTGGTTTTATGCTGATTATACCTAGAGGCCATTAAATGTTAGCAGATACTTTATATTTGCAATTTTGAATGCAATACATGGTGTGAAATTCTTTTAAAGGGGGATGTTTGACATGAAACATGAACATATTAAAGTGGATGTACTTCCAGAAACTCACAGAGGTTGAGGGCATCTTTTTTTTGCACTTTTAGCTCTCAACTGCTGGCTGTAGCTTACGGCTCTGAGGTGGGGAAGATGAGGTAAATTTTAAATATCCATTCCTGTGACTTTGCTGCCTTGAAATACTAACCCACAGAAGTTCATGCAGATGGTCATATTTGTTTATTCAGGCAGTCCAGAAGATGATTTTAAGGACTGTGCTGAGGGATTTAAATCTGGTTCTATTTTATTATATTCCCTAGAACTATTTAAGTTGACATACTGGAGATATGAAATTGAATGGAAAGGAGTACTGAGCAGAGTCTGTTGTGAATAAATTGGGGTGTATTTCTGAGCTTTCACTGAGGAAAGTTCTTAACCTGGTTATGTGTAAGATAAAATTTTCTCTGTGGGGAGAGAGAGCAGCATGCTTGGAATATATCCAAAAATAGAAAGAAAAGTTCAATGAGCAGAATTAATTTTCAGAGCACCCCAGGAGCTGTAACTTGACAATAGGTGTGGTGTAGGTAACCAATAAATTCTGTTTCTTCAAGGAGAAGAGACAGGGATGTGTTCTAGGCAGGACTGTGGATCAGTTCCCAAAACAGTCTGAAAATTCTAGAATTCCTCACTTGTTCCATGCCTTTATGATCAAGAACAGCCTTTCTTTAAAGTGAAGGAAATAATACAGATATGCTCAAATAATATATTTCCACATTTTTCTACAACAGAAATGTAAAATAAAAATGGCTTTATTTCTGTCGTGTGGGTGGCACACACCTTTAGATAAGGTGGTCATTGAGCTAAGAATTAATGTATTATAAATCTTATTGAGGATTTCAGAACTGCCAGAGCAAGTCCTACAGGGATAAAAACCTCATGAAGCTGAAAACAGCATTCACAAGTTAGTCTGTTTTAAAATATTTCTAATAACTTTTGAAATCCTATTCATTGATATTTTGAATGTTTAGGTCTGAACTTTTTAGACAGCTAATGTTGCTTGTATGTATTGTCAAATGTCAAAAAAGAGAAGTTCAGTTCCTGTCTGTAAATGAATGTTACTGGATCCTACTGTCCCATGCCCCTCAGGAACTGTGTGGTCTTGCAGAAATCATGAAACCTCTCCATACTTTGTTTGCCATATTTGAAATGAGTATAATGTGATTTATTTTTTGAAAATTAATGCTTCTTAGCAAAACAAGGGCAGTGATCATCTGGGAACCATCCTTTTCACTTTGGTTGAGTGGGCCCAGCACCTCTTTTTCCAAGCTGGCTTTGGTGTTCCTCGTGAAGCAGGGGAGTGGGGCAGGCTGCTGGGAGCTGCAGGCTCCTCAACCCCCAGGATGAAGTGCAGGGAGGTGAGAGGCAGCACACAGAAGGCAAATGCACTCCCCTGGCTCTGACAGACCTCCCATCCCTGAGAACTGCCTCTGAACAATTCAATCATTTCAGGTCTAGTGAAAGCTGTGTAAAAAGTGGATTTTTTGTTTTGTTTTGGATTTTTTTCTGTTTGCTGTAAAATGGAGTAAATGCAGCATACTTCAGTTGTCATTGAAGAGATTTTCTCGTGCTCTTCCCGTAAATGGTAGAATAAACTTCATGGGCATTCAGAGGCCGGGAAAACCCAACATGCAGAACAAAGGCCTACAGCAATCTGAACCTGAAAATGCTGCACTTGTGCTCTTCTTATAAAGCAGCTGCTCTTTATAGCTATTGCAGGAGCCTGCCATAGTAGAAAAACATCTTTTAAAGGCAACATGGACCGCTTAAATCATGTGTATCTTTATTTCAATAAAATATTAAGCTAGTGATACAGCAGTGTTCTGTAAGAGAACACTGTTTGAGGAGCAGGTTCACTTGGCACTGTTGTGTGCAGGTTTTTCAGTTGTGAGGACAGAAAGGATTTTATGCTTTTAAGCTTTTAAAAACTTTTTTCCCACTTTCAAATTTTAAAATTACAAGCAACGTGATTATTTGAAAAATAAAGCAAAGAAATGCAACGGTGCTGTTGCCACCTACAAACCTGAATCTTTGCATGATAGGTTCTATTTCACTTTGTGAGCATTTTTCCCTTTTCCTGCTTGTTGTACACACACCATTCCTTTGCATCAAGGATCATGAGCTTTAGACCTGTCCTCAGGTGATGCCTTGCCCAGATATGAGTCCACAATTCTCACAGGTGGAATTGTGCACGTTGTGTACACAAATAACATTGTGTCATACCAATTTTACTTTTTTTTTGCTACTTTGTCTTTGGAAAGAAAGTATTTAGGGACTTAATTCCAATTGTCTGAGGAAATGCTAGGCTATTAAGTCTGAAGTGTTTCAGACTGTTAAAAGCTGTAATTCTGAGCCCCTTGTTTTTAACTCCATTTCCTTCCATTTTCTTAACAGAATCCCTTCATAAAGATATTTTGGAGCTCTTTCCAATAAGTATTTATTTCTTTGGTACCTGGTGCATCTCCAATTTCACCACCTTTATATTAATATGAAATTTGCGCCTACATCCTTAAATTTCATCTCCCAAATGCCTTCCAGGATGCAGAAATGTCAAGCAAGTGGAATGATTCACTGATGGAGACACGTCCTCCCCTCGGTCTGATTGGTGGGACTTGGCCATTTTAATTCATTTCTCAGCTTGATTTCTGAGATTACAGCTCCTGCCAACATCAGTGTTGATGGTTTGGTATGAAAGAGCCATTTCCTGAGCAGAGGCAGATTCTGCTCATTCTACAGGTTTGCCATCCCATGTGTCAGCAACATCTGAGCTGCGTTCAGAGCAGTGGCTCTGGTGTGTTGCTACTCTCTTCATACAGCCACCATTCCCTGCAGTGTCTTAATAGAAAATACACATTTGTAATCTGATCTTTATGAGCTTGGGCAGTACCTGCAATGAAATCAATGTGCTGTTTTCTCTTTAGACACGTGTTGTACGTAATGCGTCTCTTTGCCAGTCCAGGTTATTACTTTGAACTGGTTAACAGGGATTCAGTCTAACCAGGTGAAAATAGGGTTTTTTTTCTTAGGTTTTACTTTTTTCAAGCAGACCTAGTTTAGTCTCAGCCTCATGAATGCATCAGGAAATTGTGTTGAAGTGGAAAGAAAGTAACAAGCTGTGTCTGAGAGCTCTAGGATTAAACACATCCAGCAAAAATGTTTGACAGAGCCTTTGAACATCCTGTTCAACAACAAAAAGAATGAAAATATCCCATCTTCTGTACCCTATTTTTTGTCATCATAGATACATAAAAGAATACACAATTTGCAAATTAATTGAA
Source organism: Polioptila caerulea (assembly GCA_013397295.1). Classification (NCBI taxonomy): domain Eukaryota; kingdom Metazoa; phylum Chordata; class Aves; order Passeriformes; family Certhiidae; genus Polioptila; species Polioptila caerulea. The sequence goes on along the minus strand of VYXF01005742.1, from coordinate 423,911 downwards.
ATAGGATTCTATGTGACCTACCTTAAATTTAAATTAAGCTTGAAGTGTATTTAGGTTAGAATTGATGAAAGTGTGCCAGAAACCTTGTTTACAAGTCTCCTGGAAAAACAGAATTCTTTTTTATTTTCCACACCTTTAAAGAAAATAATCTAGATGTCAGGTCTCACAAAAACCCACATAAGTTTGCAATCCTTGCAGCACCTATTAATCTCTTGTAGACATTTAAATTGTATTTTAGTTCAGAAAGAGAACTATTTTTTAAATACTGCATTTTGACTTAGAGTGTTCTGATATCCTACATGATCTTTCTGAAAAACTTGTGCCTACAGAAGGAGCAGCATGAATTCTGAATGTGTTAATGCCAGCAGCCACCATGGGGACAGTCACTGAACCAGGCAGCAGTGTCTGGGCCAGTCCCTGTGCCAGTCCTGCTCAGTCACAGCCCAGGACCCTGAGAGGATCCAGCTTTGCTCCCTCACTCTGAAAAGAGCATTATCTCAATGCCATCCCTGCCAGCACGTTTGCAGTTGGTGTATTTCTTTCAGGATTTCAGGTTTCTGGGAGAGCCACATGCAGCAATCTGCCTGCAGTACTGGTTTGTGTTCCCAAGAAATTATTCATTCCCCCTTCACGTTTTCATTCCACCTGAGTGCCACAATGACTAATGGCACTTGAAGAAAAAAAAACAAACAACACCCAAAAATCAGTATATTGGAGAATAAATCCTTACTAATGACCCAGTGGCCCTTCTGAAGGGTTTGTTCTTGCCAGGAAGGACCAAGGTAACCATGGACTGATCAGCTTCCTCACTGCTGTCATGGGCACCATCCAGATTTTTACAGTCATTTTTACACTGCTTTGAAATTGGTGCTTCCTAGAACACACCCAGGGATTCTCCAGAGCCAGAACCTCCAGTAAATTCTGAAGAGGTAGACTTTTCTAGTTGCTGAAGGGAAAACTGAAAGGGGAACATGGAGGCTGCAGAGAAGGTGTGAGGGCAAAGATTAAGATATTATGGAATCATCACTAGTTAGGTCGGTGGATTTACAGTTTGTTTGAACTGATTTTGTTATTGTTGTTTTTTAATTTAATGAAAGTCATAGTCAATCTTCATCAGTCTCCAATCACTGAGTCCTACATAGTAGTTTATCCATTTTGGCTCAATAATTAAAAGTGTAAAAGAAAAGGGTTCCTCTTTAACATATTTGGCTTGTGAATAAAGATACTTCTCTGACCATCAATGAGATATTTAATGACAGAGTAAAAATCTAATTTGAGACCATTTCACGGTCCTATTGAAAATTAAGTATTATATAATTTTATTTATTTAATATTGACTAGGAGAACAAAACAATGCTGAATAATATCTTGAGAACTTCTAATCAGATATATTGAAGTCAGATAAACATGACAAGGAGTCCAGATATCCTTACCTATTTATAGTTTACTGTGTAATGTAAAAGACAGTCAGGAATTATTCCCCAGATGTGGCAGGATGGGAATAAGGGTGATGGTTCCAGCTTTTTTATATAAAGAAAAGTTGTTATTTAATGGTTATGAATGAATGGTGTCATCAAGCTCTTCCCATTCTTGATTGTGAGTGGTGATTCACTGATTTTGTGTGCCCACTGAAAGTACTTGAATTTCAGGTGTTTGTCAGAGCAGTTGAGCAAATCTGTTTCACAAAGAATGTGTGTGAGATCTGTGTTCAGTGTGATAAATCATGCATGATGAGTCTTTGGGAAAATTGTTCTCTTTAATGTGGATCTGCCTTAGTACCTCTTTTGCTCTTATGCTTTTGGGGCTTTGAGACATTTCATAAAACTTGCCATGAAATGATCATGAGAAATCCTGCAGCATCTGCTTATGGCTTCTTCCTCCTCCATGTGAGAAAAAGAAATTCTAAACAAAGCCCACTCATTTGGGTATCAAAGCTTACTGCTTATTGACGTTGGGATGAGATGCTACTGCTGTTCTCCTAGTTTCTGTAAAATGCTCTGAAGTGAGAGCTAAGAGCATAGGACAGATTTGTTTTTTTAATATTTTTTTAAGCTGTTGCTGGTAACCAGCTTTTATAATGCTTTTATGACCAGTGTATAGCATTGTCTATAAATATTCCCTAAAGAAAAGAAAATAACAAACTATAAAATTCAGCAAAACTATTTTTTGATCCATAAGAAAAGTTATATTCTGGAGGGTTTTTTCATGTGAGTGAGTGAAAAATGGTGTAGAATATATTTTAAAATTATTTAAAAGTCACCAGTGGAAACAAAGAAGTGGTTTATTAAAATATTATGATCTATATATATTTGGATGAAAGATGTAAGATAGAAATCATTTGTTCCTGATGGCTGAAGGAAGCACATGTTATTAACTATGAGAGATTCCATCTATCTGAAAAGAAAACTTCTGGGATGAGAGATACCCTTAGTTAAGGCAGGAAATTGCTTCATTGGAAAACAAGGATTTTTAATCATCACATACAGTAAATATTTAGGTCCTAGGCTTTATAAGGCTGCATAGCAAAGGAAAAATTAGGGCCACTTGCAGATGTTCCTTCAATTTAAATTTAAACTTAGCTGCCCAGTTGTTATGGTGGAGCAATGGTGAATCTCCACACCAAACAATGAGGATTAAGCATTTTTTAATCAGTCCTCTTGCCTCCCTGGTGCTTTCTCAGTCAGGCTTTTCTTGCTGGGAAAGGTGGCTGTCCCCAGGTGTGAAAGGTGCCAGTGCAGCAGGGCTGTCACTGTCCCCAGATGTGAAAGGTGCCAGTGCAGCACAGATNTTTTTAATCAGTCCTCTTGCCTCCCTGGTGCTTTCTCAGTCAGGCTTTTCTTGCTGGGAAAGGTGGCTGTCCCCAGGTGTGCAAGGTGCCAGTGCAGCACAGCTCTGGCTGTCCCCAGGTGTGCAAGGTGCCAGTGCAGCACAGATCTGGCTGCTCCCAGCAGGGCTGTGGCTGTCCCCAGCAGGGCTGTCACTGTCCCCAGGTGTGCAAGGTGCCAGTGCAGCACAGATCTGGCTGTTCCCAGCAGGGCTCTGGCTGTCCCCAGGTGTGCAAGGTGCCAGTGCAGCACAGATCTGGCTGTCCCCAGGTGTGCAAGGTGCCAGTGCAGCACAGATCTGGCTGTCCCCAGGTGTGCAAGGTGCCAGTGCTGCAGGGCTGTGACTGTCCCCAGGTGTGCAAGGTGCCAGTGCTGCAGGGCTCTGGCTGTCCCCAGGTGTGAAAGGTGCCAGTGCAGCACAGATCTGGCTGTCCCCAGTCTCCTGTTGAAGAACTGGGACCAGTGAAAGCCCCGTTCCAGTGCTACTCTGAATGAACCTCTCTCCTGCCATGTGCTATTTATAGTCTGCACGGGCATGCACTCCCCAATATTTTCTGTGATCTAATAACAGCTATTACTGATAGCTTAAATGATTTAGGCTGTTGAATCTGTTCACTGTTAAGGAATGCTCTGGTAGGGTTGGCTGACTAGTGTGACTGCACAACTTCCAAAATCTCATGTGGTGGCTGTATTTCTCCTTCAAGGTGTAGTGATGGGGCCAGGGAAAGACAGCTAAAATATATAGAAAATGCCTATCTGAAAATAAGAAACTATTTAAATGAAAGGTGATTAGCATAGAAACACTTTATTTTTTAGTAAAAATAAATCTGATAAATGCAGATATTTTGTTGATTATTATTAACTCATTAGATTCCCAGAAGCTTTTCCTACCCTGGTGACCCAGGTCAGTGTAGCTTTCTTTGCTTACTTTATGTAAAGAGGCAACTTGAATTCCATGGGTGAATCCTAAGTGACACTTAAAGTATTCAAAGGAGTGGTTTTTTTTCCAGTGCAAGATACCATTTCTAAAGAGTTTTCCTCAATACATTCTTAAACAGAAAATAATTCTGAAAAATATCAAGACAGGGCAAGTTCATCTTGCTGGGGAGAGCGGCAAAATTTGGTTGGTTGCCTGAAAAACAGGGGAATGCTGAAAAATGAGCTGTTTTAACAACTCACTTTCAAGTTTAATCACATTAATCCTTTAGTAAAATGACTGTTTCTTTTGCTCTCCCCCTCATCCCTCTCCTGTCTGGTACAGTCCATGGTGCCAGCAGTGCTGCCTTTCCTACCTGCCCAGTCCTTTCCTCTCAGGATGGTCACGTGGCAAGGACTACAAGTGTTGATCTAGGAAAACAGCATTAAAAATGACATTACTTCTTTTTTTTTTGTTTGTCCCTTTTCAGTTCTGTCTTTATAGGGAACAAACAGAGGGGAACAAGGAGAGGAGCCAGCTCCAGGTGACTGGCCAGCTGCCTGTGGATCAGCACCAGAAAGTGCTCCACAGATTGCAATCTGAAACCCATTAATATAATGGATAAAGTCTATGAAGCATTTTAAAACCTCCCTTGCCTATAGTGCTGCATTTTATAAGCTAGGTGACATCAAAAGAATTGGTTCTGGCTCAGATCAACTAATAAAAATGGATAAGGCTTATTTTTATGCTGAATATCAGTAAAAGCATGTGCAGAAGATTACATTTAACATTCTGGCTTTTACCCAGAGCACAACAAAGTCTATCTTATCCCCATCCATCAGAACAGAATTTGATAGGTTTGGAGACCCCAGATTTTCATCTCCAATCAAAGCATGAAGCAGAATCTTGGGCTTGCATGGAGATTGTGTGAACATGACATTGTTCGCTGTGTTGTTTCCTTGAACACTTATAAAGAAGGGTGTCTAATTAGGCACAGTGTTTCAATAGGATATTTTAAATTATTGATACTTAAAGCTGATAGAAAGCATTAAATCTTGTCGTTTTACCTTTTTATATTACGGATAATGGAAAGAAATACAGTCTGGCTGTTTCCTGTAGACAAAGGGAGAAGAGCATCTTTCATCAGTAAAAATCCCACATAGTTGTTTTTGTGCCTATACAGCTTTAATTATTGTTAATTTTTCTAGGTACCACATGTTTATTTAAAACTGATTTTTTTGGTTCAGTAGTCCAGCCTGTACCAGCATTAGCCTCCAGATCTCAACAGCATCCTGTTTATTCTGATCTAGCTTGCCTGACTGATTCCCCAAAGATAAAATTCACTAAGTGAACTTGACAGATTCCAGGCTGTCTCCATATGGCAGGGACTGGGCTGCAGCTTCTGAAGCTGCCTGGGATTTAAAAGCTGCTCTCACCTTATTAAGATGGCAGCAGTTACATGCAAGGCAAGTTTGCAGGGGCTTGTTTTGATTCTTTTGGCTTCTCCTTGAGACCAAGCCATGCCATTTTCTGTGCGTGTGGATTAGAGCAGGACCAGGAGGATGACTTCCCTTTTCCAAACAGTGCTTACACCAGCAAGGGATCAGAACTGCAAATGCATCTAAACCTCAGTTGTTGACAGTTTTTAAGAGGAGTTTAGGCTTAGCAGGTGGTAAATGGACCAGACCACAAGAGATTTCTGAAAAAAAAGTGATGAAACAGTGTGAATTTATTTGTTACTGGGTCTTTCTTCCCTTTTGCTTTGGTGTACTATTACTTACCTGTTGTTTGGGTTTGGGCTGCTAACAAAATAGTTTAATTGTTCTTTATTAAAAATGTCAAACCTTTATTCTGGCAATATGAAAATATTGAGCCAAATTGCAAGTAGCATTTTTGAGAATGCAGACCAGCTGAGGATCTTTCTGTTCTCTTTTAAATCTCTGTGTTGCAGACAACCATAATCTGTCACATAAAAGGGGTTCTCTTAAATGGACTCAATACCAGTAGTGCTGGAAACACATAAAATATTATTACTCATCATTTAAAAAAAAGTCTTCGATCTATTCTTTGATTGTAGTCTTTTTGAGTGAGTTCACAGGGCTAAAATAATTTACTTTGGTAGGTTTGAGCAGACCATCCTTAAAAATGACTCCATTAGAAAAAAACCAGGAATTTAGAAAATGTAGACAAAGTGTCGTAGGTCATTAGTGTTTGTTTATGAAATACAGGCACTGCAAAAAACAGTTCACTAAGTAATAAGTTTAAATTAGTGTTGTTGTATTGTATTGATGCAGTTGTATTTTTCTAAGGAAATGAAAGTAGAAGTTGAGGTTTCCGTGATTTTTCCTGCTCCTGCCTGACATTGTTTTTCAGGAGCATGTGCATACCTGAAAGAGAGATCAAGAATGAGTAACTTTTCTAAATTTCTTTTGTATTCTATTCTTTTCATAGTCCCAAAAGGGACTGGAACTGATCTGATGTGAGACTTAAAAAATATAAAAAGTTAGAAAAACCCTCAAACTTTTGGGAGTAAAAGTTTGTATTTAAATTGAAAGTCACTGTGTTGACTAAGACAAGCAATGGTGTGTCGTACTATCTCCCTGTGGATTTTGTTGTTTCTTTGAGAAATAACGTGTGGTTTTGTTGTTTGGTTTCGGGTTTTTCTTCACAGATACCGATTTTATGTTTGGGGAATTCAGTTATGTAGAGATGATGGGGTTTTCTGGTTATCTGTGTTTCTTAGCCTTGCGTCTCTTTCATAACAGAAAGTGAGGATCTTCACTTGGGACCTTTCATCAAGTGCCACATTCCTCCCTTTTCCAGAAAGAGAAGCTCTTGTGGAACCCCTGTTCAGCATCTTCACAATTCCCATTGTAGCTGGAGCTATGTGAATCAGTTTGTGAGAGCTGATTTTTCTCTCAGACGATATTTAGAATCATCTGTGTCATTTGTAATGTTTTTTTTTTATCTTCAGTTAATTTGCATTTAGCTGTGGATTAGTTTGTAGCAATAACTCCCTCTTTATTTGCATTTTGAGACATTGTTTCTTTCTGTATTGTATGATGTAGGCTTGTGCCAAATAAGTGCAGTAGTGCTTGGGCTGGGAGCAGCAGGCTTTGCCTCATTGCTGCTTCTCACAACATTTGCAATGCTCTTGGGGGCACATGTGTAAGAAATGTCAACTGAGTCATTATTGGGGTGGATGTTCTTACAGCAGGTGTTTTAAAGGCAAAATTTCAAGTCTCTGAACAAAAAGAGACCAAATTCCCAGTCAAGAATTTATAAGAATCAAATAGGTGAGCCCTGTCTCTTAGATCTAGTAGAGTTCTCTTTGCTGGCACCCCTCTGTCCTGCTATGGGTACATGAAGGCAGTTTGGCAGCCAAACTGCAGTACCAGGTCAGGGCTAGTGTGTAGGGACTGCCTTTATACAGAGCCTTTCATGTTGCCTCTGCATAAAAAGGCAGGTGGGTTTGATTTTTAACAGTACACCGCAGTCATGTTGTTTAATCTGCTATAAAATTCAGACATCTGCATTTTTGAGCAGCTGTAGAAGATACATGCAGTGCCTCTTCCAGACTCAGGTTTTATTTTGCCCAAACCTATTTTAGATTTAAACTCCATAGAGGTGCCCTTTTGTTTTTCACATGTCTTTAGTATGCCATTGATATGAATTACTTGATGCTGCAGTTGTACATAGTTTGTGTTTGTTAAGTGAGCATCTTTTTTTTTTTGTTTTTGTTTAATTTTCTGTTGTATGGACTAGACAGCAGGAATTCCTAATGCCACTGACATAACAGTAAATTGAAATCCATTATTTGACTGGACAATTAAATGGCTTCTCTGCTAAACCTGGATGTTAATGACCATGGAATGGCATAAAGTGAAATGATCAAAACAGGCAGCTCAAGCTCTCTCTGTAAACATCTAGGCTGGCTGAAGTGCAGCAGTCTGTGTTTCCAGCAGGGCTGGCACAGGGAGAGGTGTGCGTGCTCATCTGCACAAAGGCCAAGTCTGAGCCTAAGCTGCTCATGGGGAAATTTGAAGTATTCTCGACTTGTTGGTTGGTTGGGTTTTTTTCACCGAATCTTATGAGTTGTCTTGGCACTTAAAAGATGGCAGGGTTATACTGGGCTTGAACTGATGCTGGCATTGCTCAGCAGAGAGAAAAAACACCTCAGAGATGATCAGCACCTCCAGGTTAATCTGGAAAGTGCCATCTGAATACAGCTTTGAGGGTTTTTTTAATCTTTCTAGGAAGAGTGTTTGAATTTGAGGTGGTTCTTTTTGTTTTGTTTTGTTTTGTTTTTTAACCCAGCTGTGAATTTTTTGTGAGATATTAATAATAAGAAATAGAATAGGTTGGTCACTTTGGATAGTCCAGATCACCAGTTGTTTACCCCATTTTTAATTCCCCTGCTTTTTCCATTATGTGTTTTTTTCAGAACATGGTATCTTTAAATAACAATCACTTTACATTCATTTATTTAACATTGAATTGAAAGGGTGCATCTTTGATGTAATAATGACATACCAAATAGGTATGAAAATGTAAGGAACTGTCCAGTGACACGGAAAACACTGGTTTAGGTTATAGTTTACTTTATTGCCACTTTATTTGTGGATAAACTTACCCATAAACATTATTTAGCACATAATAATTAGGAGACAGAAACATTTCTGTATTTTAGGATAGCCTAACCTGTGTCTGAGTTACAAAATATAGAAGTTTTACAATACATATTGTTTAGGATTATTTGAAAGCTGACGTTTGTGCTTGCAGGAAAGGAGCCTCAGTTCATGTTCTTTTTAGTGAAATTATTTCAGAGTTGTGCAAGTCTTTATTGTCCGAGTTAGGACAACACCACAAAGGAAATACAAGAAATACACAAACCCTGTTGTTAATTAAAAAAAAAAATGACAGGGAGTAAATGGTCGTGGCTTTGGTAGTAGGAATGGTTTGCTAAATTTAGGATTAAGGGACCCAAGGGTGCTGATTCAGAGTGTTTGTTTCCCAGAGGAGCCGAAGCCCAGGTGGTTTGTGCTGTCCCAACACGTAAAGGGTGCAGGGGATGCAGAGTTGGCAGGAGCTGGTGCTGCTCTGCTGGGCACTGCTGTGCCCGGGGTGCTGTGACAGGGCTGGCACAGTCCCAGTCCCACACCCTGTCCCTGTCCAACACCTCCTCATCCAATTCAGCACAGCAGAGTGGTGAACTGGGAAGTCATGGAAGCTGCAAGCACCTCCCTAGACCCAGTGCACTTGCTGGATGATTCCATCACACAAAGACAGGCCTGGGAACAGTCTCATTCACTTTTTCAGGAGCAGTGATAATGGCTCATATCCCAGCCAGGAGCATCAGGCTGCTCAGCTCAGTTTTCAAGGAACAGGACAGCCCCACGGACTGCTTCAAAATGTCTCTTGTTTGAGAAAACCAAGCTTTCATGTTGGCTTCTGCAGAGGAATTTTTTGTAGGCTAGTAATCTCAGTTTGGTTCAAACTGGAAATTTACTCTACGAGGCTGCTAAGGAGCTGGATTTACACATTTCTAGAGAGCAGTGCATTTAGCAACGTGTTCTGTGCACAGGAAACTGGCCCAGGTTGCCTTCTGTTTTACATTTTTACTTCAGTTTTCTGAGGAGATATTAGCAAAACAGTTCACTATATTTAGAATGCTAATGGCAGTCAAGTTACGTCAAAAGAGGGATCTATTATTACATTGACAGAATGTCAGTGGCAGAAATCAGCTGTAACTTGTTCTGCATGTAATTAGCTGGAAAAATCACATGCAAATTTTTAACATTGATCAAAATTCCATTTCTCGCTCATTTTTTGCTGTGTTAGACCTAGGACAGAAAAAGAAATTTTTCTTGGATGTATTTTAGTGCACAACAGAAATTGCAGTGCTGGAAGCCCATTTTTGCCTCATGATAGTTTATGCATTCATTCCTCCCTTGGAAATTATGTTTACTTAAGTTAGTGAAAGCTGGGTAAGGTCTTTTTACATTTAAAAGAGATTTCCCACATATCTCTCTTCGATTGTCACAATCCTACCCACATGCCACTATGCAGATGAGGCACTCCCACATAGGGAATGTTCTGCACAGAAATCATGGAACGCCTAAGCAGCAGCTTTTTCTTTTTAAGAAATAGACTTCTAAAAACTATTCTAAAGACAGCACAATTCTGCCCACCAGCTGAGGATAATGTAGGGGTACCTTTAAAATATATTGTTATATAAGCTGATAGAAGAAAAAAAAAATGAAGCAAAAATGGCAAAGTTTTGCTGCAGCTTTAGAAAAGTTGCCAGCTGCCTGAGATGGCAGAATAAACTAGTTTAATTCACTTAAGCTGTCTTATATTTAAGTCAGAAAACTGACACAGATTTAACTGGCAAACCTCTCCTTCCTTGACTGAAGAAAACTGCAATGATAAGACCAGGGTAAGATCCATTTGCTCTTCATACTTTTCCAAAGCATCAGCCATCATTCCATTGCTGGTGAGGACACTTTTCACAGGAGCAGTAGAGCTGGTGCATTGATTGTCCTTGATTGCCAGTTTAATACAGTTTTAATTTGCTTTCCAGATTAGAGAAGGGACCTCTGCTCTGTTGGCCAATCCCAAGGACACCCATGCAGCTCCTCCACACCTTCCCTGCTCCCTGCACTGGGCATTCCTTTGCTGCCTTCTCATAAAGTCTCTTGTCAATTGTTCCCTTTGCAAATGCTTTTTGTGTCCTGTTTGGGGAGCAGCTTTGGTTCAGAGGGAGCTCCAGGAGCTCCTCTATGCCTGCTCACAGTGAGAGAACTCTTTACAGGGGAATTTGTTGTAGGGACTTTAACATGATAGATGAATGTAAAAATGTACATGCATCACAAATCACTATTTCCTACAAAAATTACATCTTTTTTGTTTTCATATGTTTTTCTATTTTTTTTTTTACAGCAACCTAAACCAGAATCTAACATTGTAGCTTAAACAAATAGTTTTTAAAACCTTCCTTGTTCTGTTGCAATTTACACTAAATCATACTTTAGTTTTGGAGCTGGATTCTTTTATGTATCATATTTTTCCTATATTTTTTCTTAGCAGTCAAAATTAATAATGATAGAGCTTGCTGTTTGATTCTTCATTATTCAGTTATCATTTCCATATGTTGAAATAAGTAACTATTTAAAGCCTTCTGTTTCCCTTGGAACTAAGAGTATTTTCATTAGTATTTATCATTTAGCTGATAGTTCAAAAATTAAATTCAGGCTAAGTTTATGTTGATCCTTTTGGATATTATTCAAACAACAATGTATGAGTTATTTAAGGAGGTTTTATAGGGTTTTTTGATTGGCAACATTTGAGATGTTATTTGTATTTGGAAATCACCTTCCTCAGACATTAAAAATAAGTGTGATACACAAAACTGAACAAGAAAGCCTCCTCCTAATTAGCTGAGTGGGATGCAAGCCATGTATAGGCCTTATTCAGGTCCTTTCCTTAAAAGTAAATTTATATAATAAGGTAGTGGCCAAAAGCAATTTTCTATTTCCATATTTTCATCACTAAAAATTAGGAAAACATTTCGTTTATCACTCAAATCAGAAGTTCTGTCTCCTCCTTTCTTTTGCTCACGATAATGCCATTTCTCTGCTAAATTTTGGATGCCACTGATATTCGCAGCTTGTTCCTGGGAAAAGCCATAAAATCCTGAGTCAGGTCACTTGGCAGTCAAGTGGAAGAGAAAACTGCTTTTCCGCTATATTGTATTGCTTTAAATTGCAAATGTCTTTGTATTTGCTTCAGGTTTTTGTTTCATTTTGTTTTGTTTTTAATCCTGCTGTTGCACTCTCTGTGTTAGAATCTAAGATTTATATTTCTTTGACTGTTTAATGTTTCCTTTCATCGCCTTCATAAATAGTAATGACTAGCTTATGTATATCCAGGGAAGTAAGGCAAAAAGCCCTTGAGTGTGCCAAGTCTGAAAAAATTTAAATTAGTGTATCAAATGTTAGAAGAAGAGGAATTAAGGCTCTTATCAGCTAACCATAAGCCAAGAATCTTTTAAATTCTAACAATGGTCTGGTGGATACAGCTAAATCTGGCTTTACTTAAGAAAGACAATAGCAGGCGTGTGGTTCAAAGTAAAAGATTTCACCTTAATAAAAGCTATTTAACATATTATTCTAAATCCACAGAAAGGCAAGTTTTTATTCCAAGGTGTAGATCATTTCTGGTGGGGGAATCCCACACTTTTTAATGAACATGTTTCTCTATCTCATTTCTAATTATCTCCAGCACTTAGATTGCAGCATGCCAGCCTTCAACGCTGCGCTTTCTGCCGGTAATAAAGCACTCGAGGTGGTATTTAATTAAAGCAGAGTGGTGCTAGGAAAGACCTGAGCAGGGCTGAAACACTAATCCTTTTGCCTTGCCCAGTGTCCCCTTGTGATTGTGATTGATGAGTTGATTTCCCTTTACAGCTTCATTTGCATTGTGTGGCAATACCCGCAGGCAGAGGTGCTGAGCGTTTCTGGATCAGAGCTCCCCATTAGGACAAGCTAATGTGCTAAATGGGCTAGGGGTAGGCTGGAGAGCTCTCCTGGCTCTTAAGCTACCTATTAAATCACGGCTTTATGGTGGGTGATGTGTCTCTCCATGTAAATGCTGATGTTTGTAATACCTTTATCTCTTTTTACCTTGAAAATACATATCCTACCACCCACTATCTGTCCTACCCTTTCCCTCTTCTATTTATCTCAGTTGTTGTGTTAAAATGATCGTGTCAGGTAGTGGCTGCTATGAGGAATGGCTGTAGAGCTTTTTTTTTTTTTTTCTTTGATTCATAGAGGTAAAATACATTGGTCAGGATTTTCTTTAAAAAATAGACATATTTTCATCCTTATTACTGGAACTCTTAGTTTCTGACATGAAGTTTGAAACTTCTGTCATGCAGAGCTGTTTCTTGCTTGCAACCAAAAGGTTGTAGCAGGACTATCCAAGCTCCTTATACTGTCAGTCTGCTCATCCACCAAGACAGAGCCATCAGCCCTCTGCCCTCAGACCAGATGTTCCTGGAGCAGCTGGGATGTCCTCACATCTGATCTCCATGATCCTGCACCTATGAGCATTTCCAACAGTGAATTTCTACTGGATGAGTGTTTTTGCTCTGGCAGCAGAGGAAGCCAACAGTGTCCTGGGCTGGATAAGCAGGAGAGGAACCAGTAAATTGACAGAAGTGATTTTCTCCCTTTACTTGTTAAATTGCATATTTGGCCCAGTTTGTGGCTCTCCAACACCAGAAAGAAGGTTCAGCCCAAGGATGTGCTGGAGTATATGGTAAGAGGCTGAGGGAACTGTACTCGTTCAGCCTGGAGAAGGGAAGGTTCCAGTGTGCCCTAAGAGCTGCCTTTAAATGCACACTAAGGGGGTATCAAGAAGGAGCAAGTCTCTTCCCAGAGGTGTATGGTGGGAAGAGAAGAGACGACACATACTACAAAACTGCAATAAGTGGTTATGAAGAAAATCTTTCCCCATGATAACAGTTTGGCATTGGAACAGGTTGTCTGGAGAGTTTGCACAGCCTTTGTCTTTAGTGCTTTGATAAAAATGGGTGTAGCACAGACATGTAAAGCTTGAGAATGATGTCTGTACCTCTCCTACCATGCCTTGCTGTCACTTCAGGGGTGGGGTTGGTCCAGCTGCCACTTTCTCTCCTGTCTCTTTAGTGAATGGGATTCTCTGTCAGCCTTTGGTTTTTAGATCAAGGTATCATTGAACCCAAACAGAAGAGAGGAGCTATTTTAAATCTATGAAAAATAGCAGCCTTAGATGTACACTTGTATAACCTAAGGGGTTACTATTGCTTTTGTTGAGACTTTAGGCAGATTTTTATTTTCTAGTCACTGCTAATCTCTCAGGTCAAGTATTTATTCCTTTTGCAGCCTTTCTTCTCATGTGAGTGAATGTGAGTTTTTAAGCTAGCAAGAGTATTTGTTATTTGGAGTTCACAAGTGCAGACTTTTTTCAAATCCAGGTGTCCCTGCTCACATTTCAACATAAATTGCCAAAATTAATGGTTGCAAAGAGAGTAGTTATCACAGTAGTTATTACCAGTCAAGGGATATTCCTGCATGTTACCCTGGCCTTGCTTGTTTTCCATAAGTCTGCTGATAAATGGAGGGAGTGCCCACACAGATGTGAGGAATGACTGTGGAACTTCAGGAAGCTCCAGCTGGTTGCTCACAGTCTCCTGGTTGAGACAGAATAAATACATTGCATTACCAAAATTTGTCTGTTACAGTGGAGAATTGGGTCACATGCATTGAATCATTTTAAGGGTCCAAAAAGCCAAACCAGCTGATTGTACAGAAACATGTAAAGAGCTTCCAAATTTCTTCAGACCTTGCAGAGGGCGGCTTGGTGGGCATTGTCATTTCCTCCCCTCTGACTGCAAAGAACAGTATATTAATAAAAACCGTCCACATCTCAAAATCTGCTCCAACAGTGTCTCAGGAAATAGATTAGTCTTGCTGCATCATAACTGTGCTGCTGCTGCACTGTTCTTGCTCAGTTCTGGGGCTTAGAGTTAAAATGATGGAACAATTTCTGCAAAGCAAAACCACTGATACATGAAACAAAAAATACGTTCAGCAGAGTGTCTTCACGGGACATAGTTATCTCTTAAAAGTGAAATGCACCTTGTGCAGAGTCTGTGTAAATCTCCCTATTGCTGCCAAATAGTTTCAGTGCTTTGCCATTTACAGCAGTGTGCAAAAATTTTGGGTTCTATTTGAATGTAAAAGTTTGGATTCTACTGAATTTCTTATCCTGCTAAGCACGTTCAAGGGAAAGGACTTTCTTGTTTGAAACTCAGCTCTCAGTGTCTGCTTGGTCTGGTTACTTTCTAAAAAACATGTAAAATTCCTCTTTTCTTCCATGGTCACTGAGAAAATTGTACTTTCTGCAGAGAGGCAGTTTGGTAGTCAGAGGTGATCCTGCACAATAAAGTTTTCTGGAAAGTAGAAGTTTCATACAGGAAAAAAGAGATTAGTTCCAGATCATTATTTATGAATACTGGTATCTCTTCTACTACTGGTTTTCAGAGACCTATTTTGAATCGAGTTAACCATGTTAGCTGGATTGAGCACACTGGAAATGCAAAATGGTAACACACATACTTCCAAGTATCTTCACCCATTTCTGATTATTTTTATATTTATTTTATTTTATATGGCAGATATTTTTCTTCTTCTTTCCTCCTGAAAACATATATAAAAGCTAGTTTTCATCTAAATTCCATGTTTGGGTTTTTTTTTTTGAGGTTTCAGTTAACACAGAGCTGACCAATGGTACATACCTGGCAAATACAGTTGTAGAGGGTTTTGTCAGGGTGGAGTCCTGTCTAATACTTGGGTAATTTGTATTTTGAAACACAAAAGTGCTGTTTGGGAATGAACTGTTGGTAATTTTCAACAAAACTTGCCTGAAATTTTTCTAAAAGAAACCAAACAAAAAACCCACAACAACCAGAGATTATTTTAAAAACTTGCAGATGAACTGGAGGGCCTGCAAGTTACACTGTTGTGGAGATTGTTGGCATCAGAAGTTTGCATTGCTGAAGGGAAAGCTTACTTCCTCTGAGCTTCTGCACTGACTCTTGGGCGTTCTGCTTTCAGTTTTAAATCATTTGCCTTTTTGTTTTCTGTAATTCTATTAAAACTCTTTTCACCTAAGGCAATGGGAACCCCCATTCAGTTGGGCTCTGTGGCTCACAGTGTGTAGTAGTTTGCTAATTTGTTTATTTATTTTTAACTGTTATTTTAACTGCAAAGGTGCAATGATGTTACTCTTTCAGATTTATAGGATGAAGGATGTTCACAAGCAAATTCTAGCAGCAAACTATGCTCTTAAATTTCTGCTTTATGTTTGTAAGAAGCAGAAACAAAAAATAAATAGTTTAAAATGTCAAATACCCAGAAAGAGAGAAAGTGGGATTAAGTTTGGGTAGCTTCACCCTTGCTTTCACTTTTCTGCATAGAGCAATAGAGGCTTTTGCAATGTGCACTGCTTGAATTGTTTGAGTTAATGCCATATTCTCTGTTTAACTGAAAATATTTTATATCATAATTTGTTTGCTTCTGAAGTGTGTGAGGCCTTGAGTTTAGGTTGTTGAACTGATGTTCAATCTGTGTTGCTAAAACAAAGTTAAACCAATAATCTGAAAATGTTATTCCATAATCCTTATTAGCAAACAACATATTCAGATCCATTTCATATACTTCATAAGTGTCCATTGAATTTGGTTCTTAGTTTGATACCATGAACACACTTGTGTGTGTGTGACACTAAAATTGAGTGTTCTTTGCTTTTCTTAATTGATGCTGTTAGTCACTGCAGACCTCTTTATTGGAGGATTTAAATTTCCATTTTGACCTTTTATTAACTGAAATTAGCTGATTTGAATTTTTTTATTTCCCCTCCCCCCTACTATTCTTTAGAACTGTTGGCAGAGGACACATTAACAGCTGTACAATTGAGGAATCTATTTTAAACCCGGAACATTTTTGTTAATCCATGAAGTCAGCCAAGAAGCAGTGAACCCTTTGTGGTTATTTATATAATACCTATATGTATATATAGATATACTATGTAAATATAAGTTAATATACTTACCCTTTCATCAATACCAACAAATGGGTATTTCCAAGGTTGTGTCAAGTTCCAAAATGTATTTTCACCCCCCAAATCCTGGATCAATTGGCTACAACAATATCTGGATTAAATGAGAGCAGATGAAAAAGTGCTTTAAATTATACCAGTCCTGTAGCCTGTTCAGAATAGCTCCCAGTTACATGAGGTATTTTGCATCAAAGTTAAGATACATGTGGAAGTCATCCCTTGCTTTCCATTCAGTGAATTAATGTGTTCCCATGTCAATCAGGTAACATTTTGTATCTGCTGTACTCTCAATTGCTGCAGTAAATACTAAAATGGAGAATCACATTGGTGTGGGTAGCTTTAGAAAGAGGAAGGGGTAAAGGAGGACAACATGAAGAAGAGGGAGGGGGGAAAATGGGTGTTTAAAATATTGGGAAAAGTGAATCAGGATCTGAAAGAGAAGAGAGGAGAATTCACTAAAGGCTTGGCAAAATAGACCCGGTGCATTTGTAGAGGTGGGTTGTGCCTTTTATGTCCCTATTTTGGATCCTGAATTTTATCCATCCATTTTCCCTGTGTTCTGAGGTGGACTAAGTGAGTTCATGCCTGACATATGTGTCACTTAACAGTTTTGATTTCTTTCCCAGAATTCAATTCATGTTTCATAGTTTTTGTTGTATTTAGTCTCTGGCAGCTGAAAACTGGTTTATTTCTGATGGATTATATCGCAATCATTCTTCGTTATTGTTCAGATAAGCCATTAAACATGTGTAGAAAAAGTGCATTTCAGTAAAAACCCATCCAGTTTGTGCACTGCATTGCTCAGACACCTTTTCCAGAGCACAGTCCTTCACATCTCTGATTCAAAATCTGATGAAAATCAGCGAGCATTCATGCACACAGTTTATTGTTTCTTTTTAAATGTGTTCTTAACACATTTAAGAGCAACTATGATACTGCTTTACTCTCAGGAAAATTAACAACACTCTTTATGCCTTTTGCTGTCCCAAGGAAAATTCCTTTGCTGTTACACTGGAGAACATCAGTAATGGGCAGGACACACGATGCTGTCACCATGAGTTCAGGCATATTTGCTGTGCATTAAAATGACAATGGAATAGATTAGTTTGAGGGTATAATACATACCAAAATTGTTCTATACAGATATCAGAATATTACATGAAAGGAAAAGGCTTCATAAAGTCTCATATAATCCCTCTTGGCATGGGTACATGAACAGGTATTCAAGTTTTTTCCTTTAAGTACACTGATATGATTAAATTTAACTTGACACAAGTGATGTACTATACCATGTGATTGTAATATTTAAAAGAAAACCACTTTGCTGATTGAATACCTACTTGCTAGCAATTCCTGTGTAGCAGCATCTCATCTGAATTTCTTCTGCAGCTAAAATGCAAACGCATTTGCTGTATTCTCTGTCTCACTGGGTGCTCACTCAGCAAATGCAGAACTGCTTCAATATTTTTGCTATCTTTTTTAATCTAATGTTCTACTATAAAAGCCAGCCAGTTCCCATTGATTATAAACAGTTTCCAGGCTATAACTTTTCTTTCCCAGAAGTGATACTTGTATTTTCACTAATTCTGGAGCATGGATGCTGTGGCTGCTGTCCAGGCCCTTGCACTGTGCAAACACAAATGCTGTTGGATGTGGTTGCTGTAGATTAGCCATATGCTTCTACTCAACATGCCAGAGCTTTGCTCAGTGCTGTTTCTGTTTTGGAAATACCTCTCTTTCTGCCACCCCTTCCTTACAAAATAAAACTGTAACCTGGGAAAGGTAATTTTCCTCCAGTCCCACAACATATGCTATTTTAAAATCATGTATTGTTTCAAGCAATGTTTTTTAAGCCTACCAGGGTTAAGCAGGGTTAAGAATAGGCAGAGACCAGCTTTGCAGCAAGATTTACTGTCATATAAATATGTTCAGTCTTGTGAAGAAGGTCCAGTTATAAAATAAATCTCCAAAGGAGATGTGCAGGGAGAGGCCATACAGATTTGCAGATTTGAGACCAGTTTTAGTCCCTATTCTGGGGGACTGTGGAAATGAAGATACAGGGACAAATTGGCTGCTCCTTTCATAGTAACAGAAGCTTTGTAGAGATTTAACATAGACCTTGCCAGTCAGTGAAAGTCTTTCCTTTGCTATAGGAACCATTAAAGGATTTTGTTCATTTTCTTCATCACTGGAGATTCCTTGTAACACACTGTTAATAGATTTTTGTTTGGTTTAGGCAGTTGTGACTGTCAGCACTGTTTAGAAATTTATTTTGCTTTGCATAAACACATCTTAGTACCTTTTCTCTCTCCTTGTTGAGATGGTCTTTACCTTCCTTCCGTACTGTGGCTTAGGTTGCTGATGACAAACATTGTTGAATAAACAGTTCCTTGGTAATGCTACAACAGCATCTTAACATCAACATCCACTGAAGTATGCAAATGATCTCGGTGATAAACAGGCATAGCAAAGTGTGGCTGAGGCAGGAAGCCAAGCTGTCTGTTCCTTGTGCCCAATGATATTTTGATTGTCATTTTAATCTTAGGAGTAAATAACATCAGTGATCATGTTCCATCATTTAATTTCAGTGCCAAAAAAATGAGTGCAGCCTTAACTGGCGTTGAACAAAATGGCATTGCTGTGGTAGTTGGTCATTGCAGCTCAGGTCATGTATGTTCCATTGTAAATAACAAAATGGTGGACATCTTCAACAGAGACTGGAAATACATTCTCTGAAAGCAATGTTAAATGGTTAATGTCTAGATTTTTTTTTTTTCTGGGAAAAACCTTTCTTGTCACCCTTAACGTCTTTGAATTAAGAATGTCTTACTTCTAGCTAGGCTGGACTAAAACACCTTCCCATTTTTGTCCTCGAGTACCTGAGCAATACTTCTGTTGCCAAGCCTTGACTCCATCACTTGTAAGCTCCCATTTTGTGTTTGTCTTCATTAACCTTCTTGATAGCCATGGAAGCCTGCTAAGTGTCTTCTTTCCTGATGAATGGTTTGTTCCTGCATGCTGGAGTTCTCTTTAATCAACATCTCAATGCACTTGGACTGTTTCCTCTCCTGAGTAAACCTTAGGGATTCATAACATTTCCCTGGATGAACTGAAGTCTCTTTTTCAGAAGCCCAGTTTTATAACTCTGCTGCTGACTTTCCTGGTCTTCCTCCAAATTCCCAAATTGTCATTGTTTTTATGTAGCTTACCACATAAATGAAACTCTGAAATTTACCTGTTAAGCAAAGTAAAACAAAACGAACCAGCTCGGGTTTGATCATTTGGCACGGTTTTGCAGGAATTGTTGTCCTTTAAACCTTTAAGCTCATTGTGGCTTTCAAAACTGCCCCATATCCAAATAGCTGAGCAGGGATGATCTGTCAGCTTTGCTGCTTAAGGCAGCTTATGGCATTGCATTCTCATTTCCCTCTTTAGCTGACTATGTTCCTTGTTTTATTTCAGGTGAGTCAAGTAATGATCTCCCATTTGTGATGCTGAGGCTCGAACCTGTATGATGTTCATCCACATGATGGATGAACCGTGGCTATTGTCGTTCTGCCCTAGGAAATGATTCACTGTGAGGGAATATGAAGAGAAATGTCCCCTTTCTTTTCTGAGGCTCCATCAGAGCTCAGCAATCAAAGATTATGCCCCTGGTTAAAAGAGGTCACTCAGAGCGTCCGGTTTAAAGAGGTTGACTGGCAGTTCAAACTCCACTGGATGCTGCTGCCCTTAGGCTTGGGAGGTGGCTCTGCTCTTCTGGTGCAGCCACTTCACCCGTGCCTTTGTGAAGCACATAAAGGTCTGCAAAAGCCTCTGGTCCTGTGTTCTTGGTCTCTGTGAAATCCTTGTGGCACTCTTCCCTCATCCTGCCCGGTATTTGGTTTATCCAGCATCATCTAATCACTAATTAGGTAGGGTGACACTCTGATCCGGTTTCTTTCTGGCACAAAGGGCTCCCAAGGATGTTTTTTCAGCTTGTGGCTGTAGGTTCACCTCTTTCTGTCCCTGACAGATCTGGTAGATACTTGGCTCTATTCTATGGTGAGTCCATTGCAAGGCCAACTGAAACTCTGGATGAGATGGCATCTCTCACTTGCTGACAACTTCTCATATCAGTGAGATCAAATTGCTCCATTTAGGCACTTTTAAGAACCAGCTGTATTCAGTCCTAATCTCCTGAAAAATTTAGTCAGGTTTTTTTGGAGTAAACTGGAATTGAGGTGTTGAATTCTACTTACAACAAACCTTGAATGAATAATTTTAATCATGTTATAAGAACTTATTAGATTTCTAGAAAGGATCTGTTGAAAACCATATACCTGCAACGGCTTTTGGATTTGAATGCACTCAGTTTTCTCTGCAGACTTCAAACCTTTGCAAAGTTCAGTTTTTCAGAAGTTTTTTGACACAAATTCTGGAAAACAATTCCTGTGCATGGGTTACAAAGAGCTGTCTCAATGGAATCCAGAAGAACAGGTTACAAAGTTACAGTGCAGACCAGACATAGTCTTGCTGCACAAGCATGTTTTGTCACCTGGGTTTGTATGTCCTATATCTTCAGTGTTGCAGTAAAAAAAAAATTAAAAAATGGTTTCTTAAATCACTTTATTAGAAAAAATAAGAAAATGGACGTACTTGTTTTGTTACAATCCAGCTTTAAATGGTGGCAGTGGTTTTCCTTAATTTTTGAAACAAATTTTATTTCAGAGGAAAAAATGAAGATAAAATTAGAAAACTTATATGGCTTCAGGTGCTCCTTTAGAAGTCATGCAGAAGATAGAGAAAGCTACTCGTGCTATGGAGATGTAGAGCAGTGCTCCTCTACATATGCTGAGAATGTTTGGCAGGAAATGAAAACGTGTCATAGTTCACAGCATTAAATTAAATAATTTGTGAAACTTGCCTGCACTGTAAGAATTGCCATTTCCATACTGCTCTGGCTGTGGATTAAACAAATGAAAACATACTTTTCTAAGGAAACATCGCAAATATATCTCAAAGACCTGAGACATTGTTTCCTGAAGACAGAAACGGGCTAGAAGTTTTAACTAGTCTCTTCCTTCTCAGTAGATCCTTTATGAAGAAAGTTATCAAATAGGATAAAAGTATCAAATCCATTTTGAAGCTATTCTGCTACTGTGGAAACCACATGGAATCACAGAATGATTCAGATTGAAAGGGAACTCCAGAAGCCATCTAATCCCAATATCCCTTTAAAATTGGGGGTAACTACACAGATTAGGTTGCTCAGGGGCTTTTAGAGTTCAGGTTGGAAAGTCTCCAGGATGTCATAACCTCTCTGAGCAGCATTTTCCTGTGCTTAAATTCCCTCATTTTCATTATCTCATTCTTTAGAGCTAACCAGAATTTCCCTTTCGGCAACTTTTAGCTGTTGCTCCTTGTTCTGTCGCTCTGTACCTGCGGGTTCTGTCCCTGTTACCTTTGGTCAAGTGGAAGAAGATGCAATTAAGTTGTGTGAGCCCTCCCTTCTGCAGGCAATGCTGAACCAGCTGCCTCAGCCTCTGTCATGTGCCCCAGCCCTGCAGCTGCCCTGACAACCCAGCACTGAACTCCCAAATATATCTCCAGTCCTGAGGCTCTCCGCACTGGTGTTCCAGATGCTGTCCCGAGTGCTGTGCAGGGAGGAATGATCCCTTTCCTCACCTCACCAGCCACCCTTTGCTAGTGCAGCCTGCAGAGCAGTTCGCATTTGCTGCCTGGAAGGCAGAGCACTGCTTTGTACCCAGCTCTGCTCAGCAGGACTCATCCTTTTCTGCAGAGCTGCTCTCTGGCCAGGCAGTCAAGGCCTGGGCCAGTGCAAGGGATTATCCTGTCCCAAGAGCAGGACTTGGCCAGGTTCTTGTCAGCCCACTCCTGTAGCTTCTGCAGAGCCCCATAACTGCTCCCTGTTTGCAGTCCTGTGGGAATTTGCTTTCTGACTCTTCACATGTGTGTTTTGTGAAGATGTTCAACTTTTGGACCTGGTCTTGATGCCCAAGGGCTGGAAATCACAGCTGAGTTAAACTTCTAATGGTTGGCTGCTACCCCCTTCAAAAGCCAGTATTCCAGATGGTTTTTCATGCAGCTTTTATGTTAACAATCCGACCCTTTATTTTTGCCCTCCATCCCTGCTATTTGGGTACAAGGATGGTGCATCATCCTCAGTATACTCTAGTCAAGGTATAACACAAATGAGGTGGAGTTTCCTATACTGACTAGTGGATAATGACAAGATCCTTTTATACTTTATACTTTTTTTAGGAAGTTTTAAGAATCAATTCTCATTGTAGGTATACTTGAGTTCTTCAGAGTGTCTTGCTATCTGGATCTTAAGGCCTTTTTGGAGACTTGTTTTTCAAAGGTGATGTAAAAATTTTTGCAAGGGAAGTATTGGTTGATGGAATAAAAGGTTGAGCTGCTGTAGGAAAGACCTTCGGAGTCAGAGTTGGAAAAAGTGAGAGAGAGACAGAAAACCTAAAAAAAGAGATTTAGGTGTTAATGTGGAAGCAAACAATCTGTGTGGCAGAGTCATGTCCACTTGGGCCATTGGAAATAGCAGGAAAAAG
This sequence comes from Polioptila caerulea, assembly GCA_013397295.1. Taxonomy (NCBI): domain Eukaryota; kingdom Metazoa; phylum Chordata; class Aves; order Passeriformes; family Certhiidae; genus Polioptila; species Polioptila caerulea. Next base: position 400,935 of record VYXF01005742.1, on the reverse strand, counting down.
ATTTGCCATGTAGGATAGGGAAAGCTCTGGTAATAAATGACAGCATAACAAAGGCAGTCAAAAGTTTCAGCAGCTGGAAGGTGTTGGAGGGAAGGCTTTCTCCGTGTGTGTTGGTGTGTCCATAGTATTATGTACTCTTGAATCCAGGCAGGAATTCAGACTAAATTTTGGCAAGTAGTTTGCTGCTTTCAGTGAAATGTAAGTAAATGTCCTTTGCAGGCTGTTGGGGTTTGAGTTGCTGCTTTGTTTCATACCTCAGGCACTGACACGAAGTGGATGTGTCGTTATCAAACACATATGCAGCAGTAGCAAGAGCACAGACTTTTTTTGGAATACAGTATGCTATATGTAAAAGAGACCAAAAGTAAATATTCCTCTGCAATGGGAGAAATGAAATGGTATTTTCCTGCTAGGGTAGTAAAGAATTTCTCTTTTGCTTACTTACTTGTATCTTTTCCCTCTATGCTCTCTAAAATTCTGCATTATCTTTCTTACTTCTGATAGCTGAATTTGGGTTTGTTCTGAACCTTCCAAAAAAGGGAGGTGGCTGGAGCATTCATTTTATGTGATTGCAGAAGCAAATGATGCAAGTCAAGTGTCCTGGTCAGATAATTAAGCTACAACAGAGAAAGCTCACAGAGTCAGTCAGTTGTGATTATCAGTCCGGTGTGGTTGGATGTCTGATTCCTTCTGAAAAATCTGAAGTGGCTGCTTTTATTATCATTAACTGGGGACTGCCAGCAACAAATCTGGAAGAATTGCACTGCCACTTTAAAGAATTCCAATATATTTCAGTTGGAATATAAGTTTAATGATGAATTGATGACTGTTTGTTGCTCTGCCCACCCCTTAGAATTGGAAGCTTTGTTAGAATAATTCCAGTGTTGCTTGTCTGCCCTGCTTCTGAACCCTGACGTCTGCAGGCAGCCTGCAACAGAGTGGCAATACATGTGTATTCTTTGGGGCTGTCTGAATGTTTTTTTTATTCTTTTCTTATTTCTTTAGATAGAAGTTCAATCATTTTTAAGCTACCTCTGGAGCATCTGGGAAAGTTCCTTTAGCAGTGAAGCATTAGGTTGCTTTAAGTGTCTTACAGAACTAAACCTTGGAAGCACTTCTGAAATATTTCCCCTGCTAAGTGAGAGGGATGTCATGAAGTGAAACAAAAAAAAAGGAAACAATATTTCATTTGAATGGAAGGATAAAGTACATTAAATCTAAAGCAGGCTAGTTGAGTATCAAGGGTTTGCTTGTGGCATTCAGCAGTTTTAAAATCGGAACCTTATTGGCATTCACTCTGCCACATGGAGGAGGAATGAATCCCATAGGAATGCACGTGTGTAACTGGACATGGTAGCTATCACAAAGCCAGAGCCCTGGAAGTTGAGGGTGTTTTGGAACTCTGAATACAGCCGTGTCAATTTTAAAACAAAAACCTTCAGCTTCCGGCAACTTCCATAGTAGCATTTCCAGTGTTTTTGAAACAGCTATTAGTGCAGTCAGGCTGTGTTTTTTCCTCCTCCTCTGTGTAATCATCTGCTCAGTGGTGCGCTCCACGAGCAGGAGCAGGAGCCAGAGGAGTGGCCTGCTGTGATTGATGGGGCACGGCCCGGCGCTGGAGGAGCCCCATCTGCATCAGGTTTTGGGAGCAGTCAGATGTTGGGAGGGAGGTCAGCGGGCTCACATGGGCTCCCCCTCCCTCAGCACCCCGGGCACCCTGAGCCCTGCTCACCCTGCACGGCTCACACGCCCCCAGCCAGCCCTGCTGCTCTCTTGGGGCAGGTGCTGCATGGCCTGGCACCACAGCAGCTGCTAAGTGTATGGAGAATAGAGGCAGCACGATGGTACAGCAGGTATTTTCACTTTTATTTCCACTTGAAACTCTTGATTTTTAGTCAAGCCAGGGCAGCTCTTAAGCAGCTGCACCACTGCATGCAAGACTTTTAACCCATGTTTTGATGCTTAAGTCAGAAGGAGAGCAAGCTATGGGCAATCATGTGCTTGATAGATGACTGAGCCCTTAGAACCAGCAGGTTTGCAGAGAAATGTTGCATTTTTCTTCTTTGTTTCCATGCCCTAAGGATACGATGCAATTTGGCTCATTTAACTACAGTACAGGAGACTTTCTCTAAATGTGAAATATTTCTTGCCAAAGAAACAAAATGCACCAAACGGAAAATTGAGCAAAACAAACAATAAACTGTGAGTTCAACTTCAAAATGCAGGCAAGCAGAAAGGTTTTCATTGAATATATTTTTATGCTGCAAATGTGTTTTTAAATAAGGAACACTGCATAAGCAACATTTTCTGTGCTCTCTCCTTTGTGTACAAACATAACAAGCTTGCTTTATTATGTTTTGACACTTTTTATACATTTCTTAATTATGAAATTCTTTAAGAGCACAAGATGCTGAAAAGGCATCTGAGATAGTAGGAACAGTTTAAATTCAAAGCTTTTCTTCAAATGGGGTTATGTGGATGAAATAGGAGAACCTTCACTTACCTACATCATTGGAATCCTTTTTTTCTTGGTTCTTTAGCCTTCAACATTTAACCAGAAAGCAATAAATTTGATTTTATACACTGCCACGTAAAGCATATTTTTCAGTTGAAATGTGGTTTTCATTAAGACTCGGGCCAGAACATTTAGCAGAGCCTGACTGTCTGCCATCCTTTGTTCTCCTTGCTATTGCCAACAGCCACTTTTTTAAAAAACCATGTACAAAGTGAACATTAAGGGGTCATTTAATCTTAAAGATACTTGGAACTGAGTCTGAAGGGACAACTTCTGTTTAGCCTCTCCTGCCTGGGTGGTATTAAGCCGTGCCTGTGTACTGTCATACACAACTTTGAAATTACTCTGATACCTGAGTTCATAGGCTAATTTAGGATCAATATTTCCTCTTGCATTTAGGGCCATTTCATATTTTCAACTTAATGCATTGGAATTTATTATTTCTTTTATTCATTTCAGTTCACTGTATTTTAAAGAGCTCGAAAAAGGGGGCATTTTAGGTGATTCTATTTAAAGAATTTTTGCTTCCTTAAAATCTTTTTGAGTGTATCTGTTCTGTAGTCTGGGTTTTCCATCAACCATGTGTGTATACGAATGTGTGGTAGCCGACACTTCATTGTTCTTGATAGAAATTAGTATTTTGAACAATTACCTTTGGCTATTATTAGCCAAGTAAAGAGCTTGTTAAATATACATGCCTTTATCTTACACTGTAATATTGTGTCTGTTGAATTAATTATAAATAATAAATTCACACTAATTTTAAAGGTTAGGAGAGGCTTCAGTAGTCACCTGTTTTAAGGGATGAAGATCTCAGATTTATTGTCACTGCAATTTTAAACTTAGGGCCTGCAGTAGCATGTGCAAGTTTAATTTCTTTAATATCCACTGCCTTCCTTTAAATGAACCTGCACAGCCTGCACTGACAATCTTGTGTGTCAGTTTTCTGCTGTAAGCATAGTAGGGTTGGTTTCTTAATGGCAAGGCTGTAAATCTTTGAATATGTACAATTAGTAAAAACCAAAAAAAACCAACAAATCCCTGACCCTTCATTTTTCACTTATAAATGGAGTGTCAGTTGTAAAAAAGTAAATAAGTGAGCCAGACCTCAGCTGAACAAGTTGTAATGGAAGAGGTAGGAGAGTCTCAGCATTGTGGAGGTTCTGAAATTGCCAGCGCAATTTGCCATTTTGTGATCTAAAAAGTTTGGAGTTGTTGGTAAAAATAATAGAAAAGTTCAACCCTCTTAATTAAATATGAGCTGTAATTAGCACTAGGTGTGGATGCTTTGAATATTAATTAGGGTCCTCGTGGAACAGCTGTCAAGGTTAATGAGAAACAGTGGGGGTCTCAGCAACATCTGATTTAGGACTGGAGGTGGTACAAAAACCCTTTAGATGAAATGCACCTGGACATCACCCCCTGGTCCCTCTGTGGTCATTGCTGCTCTCTTTTAGCAGCTGCTGACTCTGATGTCGTGTTTAGCATCTGACAAGAAGGAGTAGCTTAAGGACCAGCACTAACCAGCTCCTGTGTTTCAAAACCAGCACAGTGAAAATGCTTATAGAGGCAGAATCTGGATTTGTTTTTGTTCCTTCTTACCCCTTGCTCGAGTCCCTCCTGAAACAGCTGATTAAAAAATTTAAGGTCGGCTGCCTCCCACACAAGATTTAAAAGTACTTCTTTAACATTTAATGAATGTCTCTGGTGTAATCCAGTCATTCCTGGGTTTTGCTTCATCTGGATTTTTTTATTTTTAATAGCGAAAATATTATGTAAAAGAAATAAGAAATGAACTTGACTGTTTTAATATTAGAGGGTAAAAGTGCACATTAACAAGTTTTTAACCTCCATAGAAATTTAACAGGGCCAGTTTCAGGGCAGAATTATCCTTGCTAAGATTGTAGATAAGCAAAAAAATCTTTGTGGCTTAACCCTGTGAAGTCAGTAAATGACACTGGTTCCTTCTAAAGATGGTTGAATGAAGCAATGGAAACCACTTGCTCAAGGCCATGCACTAAACCAGCAGCAAAGATGGGATTAAAATTAGAGAAGGTTTGATTGCTAATATAAGGTTCTAATTTTTTAGGACACACTGAACACCTCTTACAAAGGAAAATTCAGTTTTCACTTTTAAGCTTGTCAAGTACCAAGACTTAACTCCTGTGTGAATTCTTAGAAGCTCTTGAGTTTAGGTCAAGTTCAGGTCAGAGAACTGATGTCTGAATTAGTTGAAATTGGCTGGAAATTCCCTTAAGTACAAAGTACAGAAGAATGTCTATTATTCATCTAGCCTAATTTAAATTAGGAAATCAAGGACTGATGAGTACAAATAAAATCCCTGCAATAGACTTGGGCAGGAGCTTGTGCATGCATTGGTGGGAGAATGATGGAGTAGTTAGAAAGGAAATTAAGTTTTAACTTAACTGTGCGTTTTCACATTCCTTGCTTTTTAGTGGGATAATTTTATTTTATAAATTTGTTTATCTGAGGTTGAGATAGTCCCTGCACTAATAGCCTCTAATGCTGTCTCAGGCAAAATCTCATTTTGGACATTTTTTATATAGGTTCAGAAAGATTGTAGTGTACATTTCCTCCTCTATAATTATTGCTTTTTGGTGTGAGCAAAGCATTTAATCAGAAATTTTCTAATTTATTAATTAACAGGCTTGGCTATTCTTTATTATATCAAATGGAAATATGTGTCTCTCTATAAAGACATGAGGATAGTGTTATTAATGCTATAGGGTAATTGTGATATGGAAATGAAATACTGTTGTCTTCAAATGTAAAACCTTAAAAGTTCTCAAATTTATTTCTCTTGACTTAGAATTTTTCTTTGATATTATTTAAGATTTTGAACTGATGCATTTTTAGATTCAAATATTTAATATTTTAACTGGATCACATTATTATTTTGCATTTATGGCATGCAATTGCTCAATGCAGAGCACCTCAAAGTATTCTGAATATCTCAGGGCATTATTTCACATCAGTACCTTTAGTGTTTGTTAACAGGATGCACCCAAACCCTGCCCCGTGTGGAGGTTGCCCATATTGTGTTCTGTAAATGGTCAGTCAGAGTGACCACAGGCTGAGCTGAGTGTAATTACCTGGGTTCAGTGCTGCCAGTCCTGCTCAGGAACCTTGGGAATAAACTGGCTTTGTCCCTCTTCCTTGTCTGAGTTGAGGCATCATTAGTGCAGGCAGATTTCACTGACCTTTGCCGCTTAAAGATTAGTCCACAATTATCCAGCGAGCAGTAGATTTGTTTGTCTAATTATAATAATATTTAATAGGGTTAGCAAAATGCATTTAATGCAGATAAGAAATATTCTCCTCAAGAAACAGCCACTGTGCCCTTTCCAGGCCTTTTCATCACTCTCTGCGTTACGGGTGCAGAACCTTCGCTTCTTTTATCTCACACTACGTTTCTTCCCTTTTTTATTATTTTTTTTTTCCCTTTGATTTTCACAGGGTAATCAGGAAGCTACAGCACCTCCTGACACAATGGCACAGCCTTATGCCTCAGCCCAGTTTGCTCCACCTCAGAACGGTATCCCTGCAGAATACACAGCCCCACATCCGCATCCAGCTCCAGACTACACAGGCCAAACCACTGTTCCAGAGCACACGTTAAACATGTACCCTCCTGCTCAGACACACTCTGAACAGAGTGCAGCTGACACAAATGCACAAACTGTCTCCGGCACAGCCACAGTAAGTCAAGGTTACTGCTCTTTCTAAAGCTCTGTGTTTCGTGTGTGTTTATCAATAACATTTCCTTGACACGTTTCATTTGCATTAGGCTTAAGCCACCATGGCAAGGTTGAAAGTCTGTTAAAGTTTGCTGTTGAACCTGGATGATGTGTTTTCACTGGTTTTGGAGCTTTGTAGGACCTGGAGTTTCATTTTCAACAGTGTTAGACAAAATGATTAATAGCCTGCTCGTGAATCACAGCATAAATTTTAATGAAGTCCAATATGGAAAAATATTACAAATTAGTGTTTGTAGGCGTTCATTTGGGGGGGCAAAGAATGCAACCAAAAAACCCAAACCAGACTAGTTTGATTATTTTTAATGACCTCTGTGTTTTCAACACAAGTAGTTTAATAAAAGTATTACTTGAATGATCCTGTACAAAATTTACTATGAGAATTAGTATTGTGAACAGCGTGTCTGCAATATTGTATTTTCTAGAGAGCTTGTTTGTGCAGCCATTACCCAGGTTGTGTGTGGATCTGTGCTAAACAGAGCAGAAATGATAGACTTTCCGTCTATTTGATTTATATGTGAAGTTCTGAAGTGTCATGAATTATGCAAGAGACTCCTTGGATGGCTCTACCTTGTAATTTAAGTCACAAATTTCACACACTGATAGTTTAGTGTTTCTGTCTTAATTCTAGAGTGGGACCCAATATATCCAGTGCCAAGAGCTGGCAGATTTCTGAGCCATCAACCAGCGCCTGAGTTACATTTGCAGGATGGAGCCCAGAACAGGCAGTGCTTGAAACATCTCTCCTGGCTGTCCTCATCCTTGCCTCAGCTTACTTCCCTTCCTTCCTGGCTCATATCCAGCCTAAAAGGTTTCATACATTAGGGCAAGAAGAAAAGGAAAGCACATTCTCTTAAATGAGCTCTGAAAATTTGTGTTTGTTGCCATGCCACTGATTTCTTTATGTGGATTGAGCAAGAAAGGAAAGCAATAGCAAAGGCTCTGAAAAATATTCCTTGCTAGTATGACAGAGAAATCCTTGTGAATTAATTACACATTTATGTGGTTTGTGCAGCAAAATGTTTTAGTCTTTTTATTTTTAACTTGGTATTTTTTATTGCCCTGAGTTTCTCTTTCCTCCAGTACTGGGAAGCAGTTTAAATTGAAGAGCATCCTATTTGCTGGTATCTCATAGTATTCCTTGCAGCTCTACTGTGTCTCTTCTTATCTGTCTCTTTGCTAAGTTAAATTCCTGGTTCTTTCCAGCTTTTAAAACTTGCTTCCATAATCATTTTTGATTGTTGTCCAACTCTTGTCAAATACCACTGTCATTGGTTTAGAGCAGGAATCCTAAGCTGAATAGATACTCCAGAAGTGATTGGATATTGACTAAAAAGATTGTCTTTCCTACTGTAGCTTTTCTGTTCTTTTATGTTATCTTATTTTGCTTAGTTTTTGTGACCACTGCTGCAAGGTGAACAATCCACTGTGATGGCCAGCTCAGCCTTTTCATGTTTTGAAACTGTTTCTGTTCAGTCCTGAAATAAAATACTGACAGTGCTAAAATCAATGGTAAAAGACCCATCGATGGGAGTGGGACAGGAGCTCATGCCTCATCATTTATTGCTTTCAATTGATTGTGTTGCCTCACCCCGTTTTGATTTTTCAGTTTGAAGAAATGTCAGTCACTTTATCAGAGAAGTCAGGGATGTGTTTTTCCAACATTTTCCATAGCAAAGGCTGGTGAAAAGACATAGTTTGGATTGTCTGCAATGCCCTTATCTTCTTCAAGTGCTCTATTCAATCCCAGCTCCAGCAAATCCAATGATTCCCGGCAAAGTTTTCCTACTTCTGATATGCAAATAGGCTCTATTGTTATTTGGTTTTGTGTCCTTTGCTATCTGCTCTTACTTGCTTTTTGCCTTCCTAATATCCAGCTTGTATTTTACCTGTCAGACATCTTTTCCCTTCTGTTTCCCCTTGGAGTGAATTTCCATTCTCTGCAGGATAACACTTCAATTCCACTAAACCTGTTATATTCAGGGAATATGGTATAGTTATTTGCTCTTTTTATTGTGGATCCTTTCCTTGCATTCTGGTTTCCTTTCTTACAGAGGAATGGACAGAACATTTTGAAGTAGCTCTCATGATGTTTATAAAGAATTAGATTTCCTTCCTTTTTGCTTTAGGGTCTATTTGAGGAAGTTTTAGTATGGTTCGGTTTTTAACAAGATTTTTTTTCTGCCTTGCAATGTTACATTGAAAGCTGTGGATGCTTTCCCTCAAGAACAGTGCAATGAAAAGGCAGGTTTCCAAGAAATGTGTTTATCTATGGATCTGCACTGACATTTAACACATTGTTCACCAGTCAGGTTTATAAATGTATAGACAAATACTGCTTGCACAATCTAATTACAGGTACCTAGGTTTAAAATCTGTTATGCTGGGTGTCACTAACCATTGCTCTTGGCAAACTGTGGAGACTTTGTAAATAGATATATGCAGATGGATACCAGGCAGATTTAATGGGCTTTGTAACATTATGAAGGTCCAGCTGTGTACCTCTCTCTGTAGGTTTAATGATACAAGTTTTTATTATGAAAGAGAGCTTCAACAGCATTGTGTCAACATTGTACCTCCATGTTGTCTTTATTGTCGAAGGAGAAGAATTATGGTTTTTTTCTAATTCCTGCTAGCTTTGAGAATAGTTGATTTCCAGTTGAGGAGTTTAAAGTGGAATTGGTGTAGGGACATAGTGGCATTTGTTTGGTAGGTCCCAATGGGTTTACTTAGTTTCCTTTCAGTGAGCTGTTTATGACATGCATTTGAAAGAAGAATAATCACTTGGCCACTCATTCACAAAAAGAATGATGTTGTGATTAAGGACGAGCTGTTGGAGGCACGACCAGCTTCTGAATTTTCTTACTCACAGATTTATGTACATGTGAAGCTGCATACACCATTAAAAATGGATCTTTAAATTTTGCAATGTCAGCCTAAAAATCTGTAGGCAATTGTCTAAACTGCAGAATTACTACCAGATGTGATTTAATCTCCTCTGTGAGGGACTGAATCCATGTTGAGGTGAGATCCATCCCAGGATTTCTCTGAGTGCCCCAGGTTCTTTCTTCTTGTCTGAAAGAATCATACACTGGAGCTGGAGCTCATGCTGGGTCTAGTGCCACCTAAACCCCAATAAAGAGAGAAATAATAAAAATAAACTAATTCTGTGCAACTTTTCTTGAATCCTCAGCTACAACCCCGGGTGTGATCCTGGCCTGGCTGGAACCACTGCCAGGATCCCCATTTGCTGCAAATCGAACAAAATTGCAATCATCGGTTTTCTTACAGGTTTGCAATTTTGTGCAGAGTGCTCTTGTAATTCATGTTCAAAAGTACTTCATGTACTCTTGGACACGCTCTTGTACTTCTAGAAAGTGTCTTTCCCAGTGACCAGTTTTAATCTATTTAGATAAAATAGTGTAACACGGTATTCTGCCAGAGTAAGTGCTGGAAATAAGAGGTGCTCAGATGGTATGTGCAGGGACTGCTAACTTTGATTGTGCTGCTGAAACAGGAGAAGAGGGACAGGATGAAAGGGTAGTAAATGATTAAAGACAGGGTGACTTAGCTGAAATTATATAAAATCATCGGTAGGTAATAAAATACTGCCAAAAGTTACTTTGAGTCTTCTCTAAGCATCTCCAGTTTTCATCTTTTTTGGATCTATATATTTGTTAACTTTGAGTTAGGAAGTGTATCTGAGTATATGCAAAATCAGCAATCAACCAGCAGTGAGTTATTCAAGTGCTGATAGACTTTGGAGTGGCATAGCATCAAGCATGCTTTAAGGTATTAACAAAAATAGTAAATGGCTTCTTCCCAGAAGGTTGGATCTTTGAAAAATATGCCACAAAGTTATGCTAAAAGTAACATGTCTGATGATTATGTAGAGTGGATTAAATAGTTATGCGTATTTAAGTATTTTTAAGTAAGACATTTAATAATTGTATTAAATCAGCCTTTACTTGTGTACATATACAGATGCAATTGTATTACATATAAATGATTTTGAGGAAAACTGGTTCAGTTTTTGCCTGTGGCTTTCCTGCACTACTTCTGCTGATGATGGCAGGAGATGTGTGTGTAAATAAAAAGGTCATTAGCTGGGCATGTGTAAGGGAGCAGGTAATAGTAAAGTAAATGTTTCTCAGTGTTTCCTGTTCTAAGTGTATTATACTAATAATGGAAGTAACTGTCATTGTGTGGTAAGAGCTGAGGTTGCAGTAATGCTCTGTGTTTTATGTGTGTATATAAAAAATGTGCAGCTGTAAACTTAATTCTACTTTTGAATAAAACTTGAGATCATTGTGCAGTCCTTCTGTTTTGGACTGACACTTCAGCAGGATTCAGAAGCTGAAAAGTTGTGTGATAAGTTGTGTGCTTGGATGGGAGATCTTGAGGGAAAAGACAATTTCCTTAGAGGAGTGGTCCATACATGTCTGAAGTGCTGAGCATCAGCAGCCAGCATGGCACTGGGAGATGCAGTGCTGTTCAAGCCCTGTAGAAGATGTGCAGTGCAGAGGTGTGGGTTGGTTCTGGGAAGACCATAAGGTATTTTCCCTCTAACTTCACTGTTAGAACTAAATTTCAGCTTGGTTACTACCAAAATTCCTCTGATGGCATCCACTTAGCCTGCTATTTCTGTATGAAAATTACTTGATGTGTTTATTTATATTTTTGATGTCTGTTGTTCCATCTGCCCTGTTTACCTTGAGATGCTTTATATTCTTTGGGATGTAATGGCCTGTAATGATGTTTTCTTTTCTTGGTGTTAATTTTTCCAGGTTTGTGCCTTTTTTAGTCATGTTGCAGAGGCTGTCTATTCATCTGAGGATTTGTGAAGGCTTAGTGATGCTCTGGACTGCAAATTATTTACCATGTTGAACTTTGTTGTTTTGGGGAAGTGAGATATGTACAACCTTTGCTGATATTTTGGGGGATTTAGTGTACCAATTACTGTGTTGTGCTTGTTAATTTGGGTAAGAAAGCTAGGAGTTGGAAGCATTAAAAGTGCTTCAATGTGTTGTCTAAGCCTTGAAGTGAGTAGATTATTACTACAGTTTTCTGCAGCATGTTTCTGGTTTTTAGTAGCTCTTTTTCCTGCTCTGCCCTTTATGTAAGTTATTAGTATAAGTGGTTTTCCCCCCACTAGTTTCTTTCTTTTCTCCCTTGGTTCATCTCCTCTTTCTCTGCTACTATTCCATTCATGACCTCTCCATCTCCTAGGGGTGTGGGCTGCATTAGCTGCTCCATGCAGTTCTGTTCTGTTGCTGGACACGGTGCACACAGAGTGACCCATCATAAACTCCAGCAAAGCTTTTTGCTTCTGCTGCTTTTCATTGTGCCACGTGTCCCTTTTTATACATTTCTCACCCAAGCATGCTCTGCATTCATTGGTTGCAATAAAACAGCTCCACGTGTTCATTGGTATAGTGGCTGCTTTGGGAAAGCATTCACAGGAATTCTCAATCACAGATAAATGTCCTGTTTTTCTGCCAGCAGGTGTCCCTCAGTTTCCACGTCAATAACCTTGTCTTCTTCTTGTCTACTCCTCCATCTGGCTTACAGACCAGCTGTGAGCCCTCTCCACACTCATCCACATTAAACAGTGTGCTGTATCCTCCTTGGTGTCCAGGTGTCCATCAGCTGCTCTTGCAGCAGCATGTCAGGGAGGCAGAAATGTTCAGCCCAGGCTCTCTGTGCTGAGCTGGCTCATCACGTAACCGTGGCTCTGCTCGGGAGCCTCAAGCTGAACTTGCTTGGAGTCCAACCTGCCAAGTGTGTGCAGAGTGGGTGGGACATTCTCAGTGCTGCTGAGCTCAGTTGGTGTTATCCCTGGCTCTGAATGTCCGGCTCTTGCCTGAGAGGTTTCCATGGGGTACCTGCAACTGTCTCCTGTGCCTTGGGAGGGAGTGGCTCACTTACTTCTCTCTGTAATTGTGGCTGGCAAGGAGCAGGGCAGAGTTCCAGGGCAGAAACCCACTCCCATTCCTTCTCTAAATGATGGCATTGTGCTCCCCCTATGAAGCAACTGGAATTTCCATCACAAAGTGGCTGTCTTGCAAGTCAGATTCCCCCACGGACGTTTTTTATTGCCAACTGGTATCAATGACCCAGTTTTTATTCTATTTCAATGCCATATTTTTGTCTCTAGATGTTTGCCACCAGTATGCTAGATAGCTGATAATGCTTTGACAACTCTTACAGCAGTGTTTATTCATCTAAATCATACCCTGCTGGCGCAGGCTATCCTATCAGCATGGTGTGCTATTTCATTTATACTACCTATTATATCTGGTCCCAACTGCTCCTTGAAGGAAATGTTTCAAGGAGCTTATTTTGAGACCCTGAGTGCTGCAGAAGCAAGGAACCTGGTCCAGCTCCTGCTCCATAGTGAGGAGATCAAAACTGACATCCCAAATAGATAATATAATGCTGTGCTGGGGCGGTGAGGCTCAGTAATGACTTGTGATCATAGGCATTATTGCTTCTAAGAGGCTTCCTTGCTGAGAGCCCTGCGTGCCAGCTTTGCAGCTGTGCCCCACGTGTGCTCCTTTGCTTATGCTAAGGAATAGCAGGAACATACTGCTCCCTTCAGCCCCTCTGCGTGGCAGTGCCAGCTCTAAAATAGATTCTCCTCGAGGATACACAGAGCCTTACACTGACTCTTTCCTGTGATGCTGTTTATGGAGTGCCTGTTTATGTTTCATTGTTTTGGCTGGGAAGAGGATAAATAACCACCCTCTTCTTCCTGTGTTGCTGAGTGAACTTGGGCTTTGGGATTTTGTGAGTGGGTATGTGATGTGAGGACAGCAGCCTTGCCCTGCCAGCTGACTGCACAGGAGTGTGTCTGGGGCTCTTCTGAGATCTCAGGGCCTGATCTTTGTCATTCAGATAAACAAACTTTGTCAGTTTCTTTTACCTTTTGATTGTCACAGCAAGAAAAGTTTGAAAATATTTGATTTCAAACAATATTCTATTGTTGGAATAGAAGACAGAAAAATTAATATTCTCCTTATGTGGGGTTTATAGATATTGTGATTTTAACTTCCCTCATTTTTATGTGCCTGAACTTGGTGAAATGTTTAAGCTGAAGCTCCTCCACAAAACCAAAAAAGAAAACCCCACCAACAAGGATGAAGAGAGCTATTATGCTCTGTCATCTTTAGTCATGTTTGCTCAAATAAATTAGCTGAATACCATTGATTACCCTTGTGAATGTTCTTCATAGGAGAGCTATTATGTTCTTAGATCACTTCAGCAGCTAATGCCAGCCAGCTCTAAGGCAGATATGAAGCACAAAACATTGCAGAGGTCTTTCAATCACGTTGTCAGCCAGAGATGGTCATAATACTGTGACTTGAAAAGTTTCTTCTAGAAAGTATTACCAATTAATTTCCAATCTGTCGAGTTTAATTGACCAGTTAAACAATTTAAGCCTTTCTTCCTGCTTCCCCCTAAAAGAGCTGAGCTAATATTGGTTTTTTAAGTTTTCTTGTACTCTCTGTTGTCTCTTGGGCTCCTTACTTCTCCATACCAATTATTTTATGTGTTACATTATTGACTTCTTCTCTCTGTGCAGTCTAAGTAGCCATGGCATGCAAATGCTTTGGCTGTGCTTGGCTGTGCTTTGGGTTCATATGTATTGAGAAAAAAGACCTTGTTGCACATTTTCCTGAATACACTGAGCATAAATTTCAAAGGGGACCTTGATGTGATGAAATGGCCAATTTCAACTTATTTGATATTTGACCTTCTGCATCTTTGCTCCATGTTACCACACGGTAATTAAAACTGATCCTTATGAGGGGATTTTTTTTGGTGCAAATTATCTCATTTTCACCACACGCATGAGTGGCTATGTTAGGTTAGCTAAAACCAATGATGTTTTCCATTCTTTTGTAATTGACACAATTGATTGTTAATGGATTGCAACTTTATCAGAAGTTGTTGATTCCTCCATTCACCAACTCCTTGTAATTGCAGTATAAACTTGTTTATTGCTTGGAGATGAGAACATGTTTGTGAATTCTTGGTTATCCAGCAAAATCCTTACCCTTGCTTGCAGGAAATGCCTCTCCATTAGAAAGCTCAGAGTGGTCAGGAACCCCAGGTAGCTGCAGAACTGACCAAGTTTGCAGCTCAAAGCTCTGAAGATCACGCAGAGAGGCTTCCTCTCGTCCCCCTCAAATCATGAGGCTGAATTTCTATTCATGTGCCAGTCTGTGCCTAGAACTAAACTTACTCTTCTGCATGACTACACGTGGGTTTCAGCTAAGAATGGCCTAGTGGGTTATTACTCCCCAACCCCGAAAATACTTTTTTTTTTAATCCTGTTTATACTCTCAAGTTTCCATTCCTCTCCCACACTTTTCTCTCTTCAGCTTTCCCACACACCCAGCCACCCACAGAATCACTTTAATTAAACCTTACTCATGTGTGGGCTTGCTTACCACTTCTCCCTGCTTCATTTATTCCTTTCTAGGGTCAGTGTGAAAGAGTGGCTTGATTCAAACATTTAACTTTGCTATCCATCAGTATTAGACAGTAACAAGGCATGTCTGAGCTTAACCCACGAGCAGGTGAATCCATCTCTGAGTTTGAAGCTGCTTTATGCTCTACCAGTGGCTTGACAGGCCGAGATAGACATTGCAGGCAGAGGAAAATGTTCTGATTCACCAGATATGCATTTAGGGAAGGGTTCAAAGTTCTTCTTTTCAGACTTGGCTGGAAAAATAATTAGATTGAGCTAATACTCTACCATGCACATCGTGCCCTATCTGTTCTTTCTGTGATATGGAGAAAGAATTGGTCGGTCATTTTAAATTGCACAGATCTAGACATTAAATGGCCAATAATTTATTAATTAATTGTAGAAATTCCAGAAGAAGGGATAAGAGAGTAACCTGCTTTTTTCTGTCTTTAAATAATCCTACATGTGTGTGGCAGTTTCTTTACAAAACTGTGATTTGTAAATCACAGTTGTGGGTGGATCATGACTGATCTCCCTAATATACTGGGAGGTTTTTATATAGAAATATAAAATAATTCCTAATTTTTAAAAATTAATTACAAACCCTTCCTCTTCTTTTGCTTGCTTCTTGTCTGCTTTTAATCTTTGTGTGTATTTTCATTGTCTTAGCTTCCTTTTCATGTCTACACTATTCCTTTTTTATAGTCTGTATTTTGTTTTGCGTTTATGTTATTTTTCAATAGGTATGCTTTGTCTTTATTTTCTCTCTCTTCCCAGTTTTTGCTCATTCCACTATTATCTACTAACTTCCATTCATTTCCTCCTCCCCTATAGGAGGTACCACTGATTTTTATGTGGCGTGGGGAGAATATGGAATCTCTGAAAGAAATATGTAGTGGATGTGAAAAACATACATGAATTCTCTGGTATTTTTGTATCTAAATTGCAGCAACATGCTGGTTCTAGATGCTTTTTCAGCTGATATCCCACACAGTTGTGTTGAAGCATCGGCATATTGTGCTGCCTTTTTTGATTTAGAAAAACTTCTCAACAGCTTTTTAAGAGGCATCCCTTAGGTCTTCTGCTATTCTTGCTTACAGGACCCCGAAAATACTGCTTTTCCAGCAGAGATCTCTTTAAATCTCACCCACTGAAGCAGCTGCCACTGCCTCTGGTCTCTTCCCTACCTGGGCAGTTGCTACTGCCTCTGAAGCAGAATGAGTTTACCCCAGAACACAAACTGAGCTGCCCATTTAACACCCAGCTGCAAATGGCAGCAGGATGTGTCAGTGCTCCTTCCCTGCCATGGCAACCAGCTCAGCAGAAACGCCCGTGAAAGGAGGGGTAAAAAAGCACCTGTGTGGCAGCTGCTCCCCTGCCTGTGCCCCTAGGTCTGACAACAGCCCCAGGTGGGGGAGATAAAGAACATGGAACTCTCTGTGGAGCACAGGAGCACATTGTTTGCCATTGAGGACATCTCAATCTTTATAAACTGGCTGCACACTCTGGGATAAGACTGCTACTGCCTCCCAGCTTCCTTATCCCTTCCAAAGTAACAATGGAGTGTTTCTCTTGCTGTGCTTTTTATTTTTTTTACTTTGGGTTGTAATTCAAATACTTTTCTTTTATTCTCTCATTTATAAAAGATAAAAAAAGCTGCAGACTGCCTTCTGATTCAATCAGAAGAGGTGAGTGTGCTTACAATGAAGTCTTTTGTGTGTCTGTGTGTTTTTTGTTGCTGTTATAAAAAGAGCGTCAAAAGATGTCAACTATTTAATTTCATAAGGATTCACATAAGTTCCAGCTGTTCCAGAGTAGTATCTAAATATTTGATTTGAAAACAAGATGTGTACCAAGGCTGCAACATATTGCAGGCATGATCACTCAGCTAGCCAGGAAGATCTGAGCCTGCCTGTGCTAATTAGTGTTTGCAGATGAGGCTCCTCCAGTGGAAGATGAAGCTAAAAAAAGATCTGATGGGTTATAACAACATAATGTGTGAGACAAGAGAGCTCTACAAAACTCAAAGTATGTAAATTCATTATTTTTGGTGTTATAACAATGCTGGGACACCTAATTTTGCTTACACGTGATCACCTGGGGATGTGTTTTATTTTTTTAATACATTCATATTACAAAAGATATAATTGTTGCTATTGTTGAAAGAGATTTATTGCCAAAAATGAGGTTATAAAATGTCAATTTCTTTAAAGTATTTGCAAGCATTCATCTTAAAGCTAGAAGATACTCAAAAAGAAAATTTGTGTATTTTCACTTAGAGGAAAAATTAGTAGTTTTGGCCAGAGAAATTTGCTTTAAACTTATGCATTTACTTGAAAATGTAGCAATTCTGTTGCCTATTTATTTACAGTCCTTATTCTTTTGGTTTTAGGGGTATGGAAATATTGATTGTGCTGAAAAATATGGTTTCTCATGGACATGTTCCACTCCATTTCCTTTCCTACATAGTTTACAATTACAGTGTTGGCAAATTTAGCAAAGCAGATACCAAGTTTCACCTCTGAATATTTCTATTTCCTTGTTCTCATAAGTAAGTATGCTTTTTTTCTGATGGGTGGCAAAACTATCCCAAGATGGAACAGCAGGGATAATGGAGCTTGGTTCTTTATACGTGAATGTCACTTTTGACCTCTTTTTAAATACAGAATTTATTCTAATTTTGACAGAGTGTTTGGGAAAAAAAATTAGCTTGTATTGAAAAGTAAAGAATGTAAAAAGAGAAATGAAAATGAGATAAAAAAGTAGATTTTGAGCAAATTGGAAAACTTTATAGTACAGTGTTGATCTTAATATGCATTGCAATTAGTGTAATTTGAGGAGTGAACATATTTGCAGTGTAGACATGGAATCATTTTTAATGTATGACCATTGTTTAATCCTCATGGGTGGGTGATATTATATCCCAGTAGATCTATACCATGGCACAGGGGAATGTAGCTCCAAAATACTGTTTTTGGCTGAAGGGATGAGCCTTGCAAGCACTTGCAGCTGAAAGGGCTGTGTGCTGGTGTGCACAGGAATTGGCCAGAGCTGCTTCTGGAGGGATTGGCTTGAGGAGCAGATCCTGCCCCACGGGGTGCAGAGTTCCTGGGAGCTGCTGGCTGGCCGTGTTTGAGTGCAGGTGTTGGGAAGTTCTGGAGCCCTGCAGGCTCCTGCATCCTGCAATTGCTGGAGTTCACATCCAGGCTGGCAGGAGCTGTACTTGTGAAACGGCTCACACATGCAATAAAAGCACTTTCACACCAGCCTAAAATGCTGCTATTGGCTTCTTCCCGTCTCCAGCAAGCATTTCCAATTTTAGAACTTGCTCTCATTTCTGAGCTGGGCTCCCTCTTCTCTTTTTTTCCCCACTGAGTTGAAAGTGCTGCACATCCATCCCTTTTATCTCTCTGTTCTCTCTTGAAAGGAACTTGCAGCCATTTCCCATGTTGCTTCTCTTTTTGCATGTACAGCAACTTTCCAAAGATTTTAATGCATTTTAGAGACAAAACATGTTCAGTCACAGGCACCAGTGTCTGAATCACTGATTCTGTTCTGTGCTTTCTAATGGAGAGAGCCCTCTTTTTCATCACTTTACTATTATTGTGCATTAAGAGATGCTTCCATTTTTAATACAACTATTAGTTTTTTTTTAATTTCTGTTTTTGTTGTTGTTGTTGTTTTGGGGGGTTTTTATTATTATTTTGTTTTTCGTTGTTTTTTTTTTTTCCTTTTCCAAATACACACTTTTAGGACAACAGATTTGCTATATCCCAGGATCCCACGTGTCCCCCTTAGCACAATGTGTCTAATTTTAATGCCTGGAAATTTCCCCTGGTTGTAATTTGAGGATATGGGATATTTTTCTGGAATTATTCAAAGTTAAATTTCCTAAATAGACTATTGCATGCCTACAAATGTAACATCTACTCACTGTGCCAGATGACACAGGTGATGTTAATCCTAACTAGGCAAGTGTAGCCGGTCTTGCTGTAGCAAAAATCAGTCATTTTGTGTGTCATGTTTCTGACTGAGAAATGTGTCACCCCTCCCAGCCATGTATGCCCTGGCCACCCACTATAAAAAATTGCTTTCCACTGTCATCAGCTATTTAATATCTCTACAGACAATCTATTCATGTAGCAAGCTGAAGCTGTTCTCAGTATCTTCAGTTTCCTTAACCTAAACAGTCATAATGTATTGCCCCACATTTGAGTAGCTTTCTAATTAATTGAATTATTGATTTGACATATTTCAGACACTGATCATATAGAGCTGCTAAGTTGAGAACCAGCTAGCTGGGAGCTATAATTTAGGAACCTGATAGCTTTTATTTTGATTGAACTTACTGTGCCCTGTGTTTTAAAGCCTTTTGCCTTCAGTGGGAAGAAGGGAGAGCTTATATTGCTGAATATTCAAGTTTTGGGGTCTCTATCTATCCATCTGTCTATTGTCAGCTATCCACTTTCTTCCCTGAAAAATGGTGCTTTGCCTTTGTAAGAAAAAGGAGACTTTTTCCTTCATCGTGGGGTTACTTAAGACATTCACAGGAAGGTCCCTCGTGTCACACACAGGTGGCAGACCAATGACTCCACGCTCTTCTGGAAAGCTGTGTCCTATCGTGTGGGTGTTGCTGCTAAAAAGAAGGGGGAAAAAGCTCATTGGTGATAAGTTTGTTACCCCTCTAACAAACTGTGCATTTATTACAAGGGATTGTTCTTGAGCATACTTTTTGTGTGAAGAAAATCTTGAAGATGCAATTGAAAGAACTAATTATTTGGGGATGCTTTGTGACACCTTGCCCTATTGATGAAATGCAGAAGCAGGTGTGGCACTTGCTCAGCAGTTTTCAACAAGAGCAGCTCTTTCATGCCAAAAGCTATCCACATTTTTTGCAGCTGGGCTCTTTGGTAATTTGAATAGTGGCCAGGTGATAAATTTTTGCTCTCACTTTGATAAAATACCTTTGCACCATGCCCTTCTTTTGGTGAAAATATCCTAGTGCACATCGAGGCCAATTTTGTCACTGAGAAAAAGAGCTTTGAGTGCTGTGAGGGCTTGAAGGTTTTCTTGACGTTTGCTTCAGTGTTTTTTCTGTGGTCACTGCACAAGTGCCCTCTCTGCTCTCTGGTGTATTGAAGGTGGGAAATACCCAAAATACCCGAGGCTGAGGGTGATGCTTTAGGAACAGAACGCAGGGGCTCAGAGCTGCCCTGCACAGGCTCCTTGGGGCTGATGAATTGCCTGGTCACAGAGATGGACCTGATGCTATGAAATCTTGCCGTGGTTTTGCCCTCACACAGGTGTCACAGCTGAGGTGCAGCTGAGGGCTTGAGGAGTTGCATTCACACTCCTCTGGGTGTGAATGCAAGGCAACCCTTCTGTGTTTCCTCCAGAATTTCTGATGTGTTTCCAAGTGATTCTTCCTTCTATGAGGGAGTTGAATTGCATTTCCTACCACTCTCACAGAGCAGCACAAAACAATTTGAGATAGAGACCTTACAAGTCTGTGACCTCAAATGATGAAGGTATTTCTTTATATTCAGGAGTTCTTTAGGTTTGGGAGTTGGCTGTAAGACAGATATTTCTGAATGTGCTGCTGCTGATCTAATCCAGTGTGATTCTTTCTTGTTGAGTTTAGAGGATGATCCTCTCCAAGCATCTCATGAAAACCTTTATTTAATCCTTATGACCATTTTGTGAGCTTTTGCTGAATTACAATTATTGTTTTTTCTGCTTTTGTTGAGAAGGAACTAGGGTACAAGTAGTTTAAATAACCTGCCAGAGGCAAATCTGTGACAAAATTGATTGCAGAAGCTGGCTGTCCTGAGCCCAAGTGTCTAGACTGAGAAATAGTCTTTTTTCTCCATAACAACAGAATGCTATTGCTGAATTTCATTTTGAACTGATGCTTTTGGAGCATTGAGCTTTGAATTGATCACAGTCTCAGCTTGGTTTGTTTGAACGCTATGTTTCCAGTGTATGAATAAAAAAGAATGTTGGTGAGATACTTTGTTACTTAGGAAATATATATATATATATATTTCCTTTTTTTAATTGCAAAACTCTGGAGCTTAGTTTAACTTTCAGACATACCATGCAGACAGTGTGAAGTTATCAACTCTTCATTCACCCCCCACCTTGGGGTATGTGATGAGCTGATACTACACACAATGACAAGATGCATCTGCTCCTTTGCTTTGGCACAGTTTTCATGTCTCTTCCACAGAGGAATGGGATTGAGGAGTCAGGGATGGGGCATGAAATGATGCAAGGAACATGACTGCTGCCAGGGTCATGGCAAGCGTTATATCTGAAGCAAACATGAAATGTTCAGTTCTTGTGTAGAGCTTTACAAATACAGGGGCCTGGCAGTGTTGGGACAGAAGGGGACTGCAAGCTGGCCCTGGACTTACTGGGGTGCTGAGTTTCAAGCCTGCACTGGACAGTCTGAGAAAGCTGCAGGAAGGGTTGGCAGGAGATCCCAGAATGGACCAGGAGCATAACTGGGAGGGAGACTGGCAGCTTCTTGTTGGAGAAGGGCACTTCAGCACCTCCTTAATTTGTTCCACCTGTAGCAAAGTTGGTTGTATTTGGGTCTTTTTCCTTTTTTTCCCCCACAATAACTGCAGCAGGCAAGGCCAATAGTGATCTGTGTCTAGTATCATTACCAGCAGGCAGAAGCCCCTCAGTGACTGAGACTGGCTTCTTGTTCTTTCAACCATCTATGCATAAGTGTGCAGAAGATTGTAACTCAGCAGCTGAGACCCTTCTTCCCTTTCCATGGCATTTTTCCTCATGGTTTTCCTTTTTTTCTTTTTTTTCCATTGCTCTTTGCCCGTGGGTAGGATGATCCTGCCTTACCCTGTCACACGTACCTGAGAGAGAACAAAGACAAGACAGGCTTGGACAGGCCTCGTTCCTCTCAGAGATATAAAAATTCATAGTGTTTGTTAACCCCAAATTTTATAGGAATGTGTGTGAAGTTACAATTTGGCCTTGCTCATTGTAGGCTTTGGTACTTCAGATTTCATAGTGAGTTGCTGGGAAGAATATTTACAGACAATTCTGTATTTGTGCAGTATTTATTCAATACATTAGTCAGCTGTGAGTTGTTGGTTTGTTTTTTGTTTGTTTTTTTTTTTTTTTTTTTTCTCAAATAGGGCTGTGCATGTGCCTGAATTGCTATATTTTGTGTTTTGGTTGTTTGGGGTTTTTTGGTTAAATACAGACCATATTTAGGTGAGGTACCTTTTACTTCAGTAATTGTGACAATTCTGATACCGAGAGTACCTCTGGTTGTTTGACTCTGATACACTATTGAATATTGCAGGAAGAAAAACTGCTATATTTGCTTTTCCTAACAATTTCTTATTTTATTTTAGAATAAGATATGTATGGGAAGTTGTTTTGTTTTGTTTTTACATTGGCATGAGACCCTACTTAAGACATTTTGTAGTTTTGTGTCATTTCCATGGACAGTGTGAAAACCAGTTTTACTTTGCATTAATATCTCTGCTGAAAACATGGACTGTAAACCAAAGTGATTCTAAATGCAGGCAAAGAGAAATTATAAATGTTCCTAAAAACCGAGAGCTAAAATACAGTGCTGTATATGAGCTTTCAGTTTGATAAATACTTACTTATGAGGTCATAAATACTTGAGGTACAAAAGGTTAATGTAGTGTGAAAGGCTGTAAAACACAGCAAGCAACCTGCTAGATCATAATGATGCATTAGCACCTTTCAGTATGAATGCTGGTGGTTATAAAAATCTTCAGCTTGGATTTATTCTCTAATACAAGAATGTAAAGCCAAAGTATCTTCCTGTGTATTTTTACTTATCCTCTCATATTTATTTCTCTCTGTAAAAAAAAATAAAAAAAGAGGCTCTCATCTATTCATAAATGCTCACTGAGTGAAACTGATAAAAACTCATTTTTGACTAATATAATTTCTCAAAAGCGTGTCAGATGTTGTCTGGGTGCTCAAAGAAAGTAATAAAATAAAGTAGTACTTTGTGATTTTTTTCTTGTCTTCCCTGTATTAATAAGTTTCCATGAGATAAAGTAAGCAATATAATGCATAATGGAAACAAAAGTGAAATAAATTTTGGAAAGCAGTAACACAAGTTACCTTTGAGGGGAAAGAAATTCAGTACTGAAATCACAAACTGAGCATTTATCGAGTGGTAAAATTGACTTTATCATAATAAATGTAGTATTTCTCAGTCTCAGAAATCCTCTGCAGTTTATAATTGTCTCCAATGTGCTGATGCAGCTAATATTTCTCATTTAATATCTACCTCTGTGGAGTGTTAATTTTCATGCTTTGGTGCTCACTGCTTTTTACTAAAGCAAATTACTTCCTCTTACTGTTATATCAGAGCTTATGACAGATTAGGATAATTTTACTGTCATTAATCTTTAGAGTCCATTCCACTCTTTGCAGTGAAGTGCCATGTTTCGCCCAGCCTAAATTGAAACACTTAATAAAATCTGGAATCAAATATAAAAAAATTGCAGGCTGTTGATATCTGCTTTCATCCTTCTCTACTCTCTGGTTACAAAAGAAGTATTTTATTTTTCAATTTATTCTCTTCATGAAGTACATCTACATCTGGAGGATATTCAATAGTTTTGGGGAACTAGACAAGAAAAATGTTGAATTGAAAATACCTGATTTAGACACATCCATTTTTTAATTATTATTTTGAGGTGTTGAAAGTCTACACGTTGTGTTCTTATTAAGACCGAGTTTAAATTGATAGTGTTTTGATTGTGCAAATATATCTTCAAGAATCTCTGTAGATGATTATTTTTAGCTGAAGACCTTATTTAAATTTGCAAGGAACACTGCGAGCACTTGCTGTGCTGACAGAATTAGCACAAAAAAACCTCTGTGAGACCAGACAGTGAAGCATCTTGTAAAAGCCCTCATAATTTCTCTGAACAGAATATATTTCTTCACAAATGCTGAGATGCTTTGCTTTATTTTGGAGCAATTGATCAAGCTAGAAATCCAAATCACAAAGCCCTGGTAGGCCAGCGGATGAGATACATAACTTGCCTCATCAAATGCTGCTTCATAATACAAAAGACAGGATTTTGATGATAAGAGAAAAAAATCTTATATATTACCAATTTATAGTTGCATATGAGGTTATGAGCCTTTCTGTGTCATACTTTTGGGCAGGAACTTCGTTTATTTTATTTGTAAGGATTTTTTTGCTGTAGCAGCCTCAGAGCCTGCAGTGCCTGAAAGCAGCCCCACTGCTCAGTCACTATGATGGACTAGCTGAGTATTTCACCAGGACCTCTTCCCCCTTTCTTTCTTTCTTTCTTTTTTTGAATTAAATATCATCCTCATGCTACAGTAATCATGGATATTGTTAATAGAATTGCGTGGTAGAACTTAATTAACCTTTTCTTCTTGCTTTTTGTTTAAAGGAAATTTGAGAGAGCTCAATAGCGTGGTTCCTAATTTAATGCATCCCCTCAGTGTCTATTAGAGGCTCTTCACTTGAGTGAGTTAGGTGAGACAGAGCTGCCCATCCTTAGCTTACAATTCATTTTCCCTCTGTTGAAATGTTCACCTGACATTCTAATCAGGGGAGAGTAAAAGTGCTGAGTATATGTGTTAATAAATATATATTCTTCATGAATTTAGATAATCTCATAACTGCAGCCATTAAAACATATTGGATGGTTATGCAAATAAGGGAAGGAATTCCAAATTGCACTGACCGTTTTGAGTGTCGCTTCTTGAACTGCTTTTCTTTCATTTTGTAAATAATAATTAAAGCTGCTTGTAGTAGGTTTCCTCTAGCTATTGAGCAGTCAGTGGATGAGTTCTTTACTGGAATGGAAGTGAGTGGACAGTAAAGGCTATAATTTACAGTTTTGGTTTTAAATCCATTTCCAGAAGTGCAGCAAAGAGCATTTTTTTACATTGTTTCCTTTAGAAGCAGAGGAAGGGGAAGGTGTTACGAAAGTTGATAATGTAAATGGAAATGCAACCTAGGCCATATTTCTGTAAGCTTTTCTTTTCTCTTTTATCTTTCTCTGAATGAAGTCTGCTTAAGTGTTCTCGGTTCATTATATTTCTAAATGAGTTTTACTTCAAATGGCTGTTAATTATTGCCGTAACTTCCTCTCATATTAGTGTCTGAGTCCTGCTCACACAAAGATTCTTAGCTCATCTAGAATAAAGTCTGGTTTTATGGATTAAAAACCCCTGTGATTTCCTCACATTCTCAGAGCCCACTTTATGAAGTGCAGCCTTGGTTGTCAAACTGATTGACCAAACTCTTTTTTCCTTAAAAAGCAGTAAAGGCAGTCAATGTATAAAGTAGAATGAAAGTTCCACACCTAGAAAAGAGCAAAAAAGAACCATGAAATGGTTTCTTTTGAGTATATGTTAGATCACCAAATATTTTCTGAAGCAGCTTTGAAGCCATACATAACTACATGTCCCAAAATCACTAAAGAAACTGAAAATCTGTTTGGCTGACCTCATCTACAAGTCAGGCAGACAAGCTTAGAAGTGGTTTCATAAAAATAACTGAAACATATTTTCTTCTTTTTTTCCCCTTTTCCAGTTTAAGTCCACTAACCTGCAGAGATGGTTGACTGGGATTGATGGGGCTGTCCTTTGCAGTAGAAGTTTGAAACATGATTAAAAAAAGTAAATTATTCATGAATTTAGGTGAAAGATTGGCTTTGGGGTATCGGACACTGACATTATTCTCAAAGAGGTTGGTGACTGATAAGCTAACTCGGTGATAGGTATCTGGCAAAATTCTGGTTTCAGTTTTACTTTATGTTGCTTTTGCTTTTCAGTTGGCCAGAAATTATAGATCACACTTAAGTTATAGTTCAAGGAATCAGGTGATCATTACAACTTTCGGTTACAAATATGGAAAAAAAAGTGTGTGCACAGAGAGACTTCAGTTATGTTGTGCAGGTGGAAAGGATACTGGAATGCAGAAAGGAACGAAAATCCTTGGAGCTAACAAATGATGCAGTGATCACAACTGCCCAAAATATAAATGTATTTATTTACTTACATGGTTATACTATTGTAGAGTATATTCAATTTATATGTCAAGAGAATTTAAAAGAGGAATGTAGGAATCTTAGCTATCCAAGTGAACTTTAAATGTAAAATAATGTAACCAAGTAAATCAATGCACAATGAGGAGAGTGCTGGAATGCCTTCCTGTAACATTAATCCTTCCTCCCTGAAGAGTGCCTTGTTTATTTGGGTTGTGGCCATCACACAACGAAGAACAGTGATGGGAAGAGGTGACCTACAGTTGTCATTTGCTGATATAATAATATTGCTTTATTGTGTGATAATTTGCTTTATGTAATGTTTATTCTGCTGCAATGCCATGCTAAGGTGTGGAAGCTTCCATTTCTCTGTGTCTGAGAGTCTCTTTCAAGCTAAGTCACAGAAACCAAGGATCTCTGTGTGGGAGGGGTGTTTTATGTACCAAAGAAAGCAGAAATTTTTTGCCCATCCAAATGAGCATTTTCCCCCCTCCCTTTTTCGATGTTCTTCCTTTGCATCTTGTTTTCTCATGATATTCTGGCATCACTCTTTGTGAATGGTCATTGTCAGGGCACTGCTGGTCCTTCCTGCCCTGCCCACCTCCAATGTGTTCCCCATCACAGCCCTGCCTGCCATGGGACCCACTGAACAAGTCTCTGACCCTCTGAACAGGACCCTGACCCACTGATTGGTGTCCTGTTCTGATCTTGCTCCTGCTCTGTCACTGCTTACCAGGGATGTACAAGGCTGGTTATTGTTGCTGGACCTGGCCTCCATCTGCTGACAAATCCAGCAGGATCAACCAGAGCAGGTTATTCAGGACTGTGTCCAGACGGGTGTTGGACTCCTGCAGGGAGGGAGCTCCACAAGGTCTCTGGGAAATCAGTTCTAATGTTAGATCACTCACAGGAAAAGTCTTTCCCAGCTCCTACAGAATGTCCTGTACTGCAGCCTTTCCTCATTGCCATTTGTTCCCTCACTGGGTACCACGGACTGGGGTATGGCTCCTTCATCTTTCCTCCCTCCCATCAGGCATTTATGCTTTCTCTTTTGCAGGCTGAACTGTCCTGGCTCTCTCATTCTCTCCTTGTTGCCAGATGCTCCAATCCCTCACATAATGTTGACTCCTATTCCATTTGGACTCTTTTCCTGCAGCACTGCTCTTCTGCCAGTCCCTGCTCTGCACGTGGGGCTGTTCCTCTCCAAGTGCAGAGTTTGCTGAATTTCACGTGGTTCCTCGTGCCTGTTTCTCCAGCCTGTCAGGGTCTCTCTGTATGGCAGCACAACCCTCTGGGCTATCAGTCACCCCACCCTGCCTGCTTTCATCTTTTAACAGCATCAATTGACCGAGTCCCTTTCCTGAGAAGTCAAAGGGAGATGAATCTGTGCCACAATGGCTGAGGGAGCGTGGCTGTGCCATCCTGTACTGATTCCTGAAGGGAACTACAGACAGCAAAACTGCCTGAGACTGTTATGGCTAATGGCTTCTCTGTACAGTTGTTAGATGAAAATGGAAATGTCTTGGCTGAGAAATGTCTGGTTGCTGTGCTTGAGGATGAATAAGGGAAGAGGTCTGTTGGCTGGCTTGTTGTGAACAAGAGGGAAGGATGGGAGTTAAACTCCCAGTGCCAATCCTCCTGATTCCAGGTTTGCTGTTAGAAAATGTCTCCTTTGCCCTCTTTCCCAAACACTTTCTCTAGGAATGGAAACTTGATTTCAGGGGATCTGAGTTCTATTTCCAGTTCTTCAAAAGATATTTCCTTAAACTTGAGTGTCAGTAAGCAATTCTGCAGTGGGAGCTGCCCTGTGCAGTAACAAGCTGCATTCATGTGATCAAGCAGAATTCATCACAGCATCAGCATTCACAATTAGGTTTAAACCAATGGTTTAAATCCCTTAAAAATTATTTGAACCATCCACTACTCTCTAGATTTGTTTCTTTTTTGAAGTGGAAGAAGGGAGGGACAAATGGATGTTTCCTAAAATTCGAAATTGTCTTTCACATTCAAGAAGGAAAGGTGTTGAGTGAGCTTGAAGAGAAGGATGAAAAAGAATGATTTGCATAAAGCATAATGCTCCTTGATGTGGAAATCTCCATGTCTGGTTGTGCCACTGGGAAACTTCAGGGATGCTACTTTTGGAGCAGAGCAGGTGCAGACCTGCTTTTCCATGCAAAATGTCACAGCTCTTTGGAAATGCTGCTTGCATTTGGCTGCAACCTGCTAACATATGAGACCATCAAACACACCCAATAAGAAAAATAATTCAGCTGTTTTTTCATGAAATGGGTGATCTAAGTTTGAGA
Source organism: Polioptila caerulea (assembly GCA_013397295.1). NCBI lineage: Eukaryota > Metazoa > Chordata > Aves > Passeriformes > Certhiidae > Polioptila > Polioptila caerulea. Next base: position 372,808 of record VYXF01005742.1, on the reverse strand, counting down.
AATCACTATCCTGCATGGAACTGAACTGCTGCTTGTTAAGTTGGTGAGTACCTCAGTATAAAAAGAACAATGTGGTTTAGAAAGTGTCTTTTTGTGACAGGGAGAACCCTCAAATTCCTCTGTGTTGCAGAGGGTTCAACAACTGACTCCTTGGGCAAAGATATGCAAGTGAGCAAATGGAAAGTCACAGTAGGGATCCAGCAATAGGTGAGGGGTCAAACAGAGAAAAACCTTTTATCATGCTGTCACATTTTCTTTCTTTTTGTGAGCTGGAGCAATCAGCCATTCTCTCTCAGCATGAAACTCTGCTCTCACAAGTTCACTCAGCAGTTGGTTGTGTCAACACAACTCTCACAAAAAGGGGCTTTACATGCATGACATGAATCTAGTTCAGAAGGGAATTCCAGAAACTAGTGTGCATTGATTCAAGCTGAGGGTAAACAACTCGTAGCCAAACCTGCAAATGTTCCATCTAAAGACACTTAATTTTTTTCTTTTTTTTTCATTTTTTCTTTTTTTCTTTTTGTTTGTTTTTTTTTTTTTTTAAAGGAAGTGATATCCCCTGGAGCTGTGCAGCACAGTATTTAATAAGTGATTTTTTTATTTGGACAAATATTGTTAAATGTCACAGCATTGTACAAGTTAGTTGTAGATGTTGAAAGTTATTTTGTCCAGATAGAGCCTGCTGCCAGAACAAAAGTTTAATAAGCTTTATTGCAGCACTTCAGCCTTTTATAACAGTGACTTATGAGGGATAACACTTGAAAGAATTTTTAAGCTAATTAGAACATTTAAAAAAATAACCTCATTCTATATTAGAGCAGTAATGTTTGTGCATGAATGAATGACCACAGGTGAAAGTACAGTTGCCTTGCTGTGTACTGATTTATGTTCTTTTCTGAATAAATGCTTCATAAATCAAGGAAATAAATGAATTGTACAGGAGAACTTGGGGAGAATCAGTGGATTTCCAGAAACCGAGTATGCCAAGTTTTGCATCAGTCAGAAAGTCTTATTCTCAGGGGCATCATGTCCTGATTTATTGCCTATCAAAGTGTAACTTAGCGTTTTAAGGACTATCATAACCATTAGGTATATTTACCTGTAAGCTGTACAAAACCTTTCAACATTTCTTCATCTATTCTACCCCTCTTCCTTTAAACGTTGTTACTTGGATAGCAGATCTGTATTTCTGCTTGTTTAGAACATACCACAGTTATTCCCTCTTGATAGTTTCAGAGGCTTTCCAAGTCTTGTTTTACGTAATTTTGCATCTCTTATTTCATATAATCCAATTTATGCGGAGTGGTGGGTGGAAGGAGCCTTAGCCCTGAGGTGGCACTGTGGTGTTGATGCTTTAGGTGCTCGTGAAACCACGCCATGAGTGTTGTGTGTCCTTTTAGACACACAGAGGGAAACGAGCTCCTGTGGGAGAGAAATGAGAGATGAATCTGCAGTGTAAATGTGCTGAGCAATTCGTGGGGGAAAATGTCATGAGCACGGCACTTTTTAGTGCTGAGGATCTTGGTGGCTTCTTATTCTGGGAGTACTTTGTAAGCCAGCTTGTGCAGTGTGAAGCTACAGCTCCCACTCAAATGAAAAAAATCCCTCTAATCAAGACTTCTATATTTATTGTCATGGGTTTTTTAATGAGTTTTCATTGGTTGCCTGTCTGGATTTTATATTAAGCTTTCAAGCATTAAGACAGTTATTTTTGAACACTTTTTTCCTGCAAGAATTGCATCAGAAAAAAAAAGACTTCTGACTAACAGATGAAAAAGGAATAACAAAATCAATAGAGTATTTCTTTCTGTCTCTGTATCACTACTTAAGATTTTTCATTTGGATTAAATTAATGCTTTTGTCCTTTGACAGTATAATATTTCCTAATCTGTCTGCTAATTTTTTACGGGAAAAATCCAAGGAATTTATTTTAATATTATCTTATGAAAATATCACAATAATTGAGTTTTATTATGTGTAGCGTGAACTTCTAAAGATGTGCATAGTGTGTACACATTTCCTTCTTGGCTAATGGAGCCAGGATGCAGCTAATTAGGGCAAGGTTTTGTTAATTGCTGTGTGATGTTGTGGATAGGATCAGTAGGTGGTCAGAAATATTTATTGAATCGATGCAAGCAATAAATAATTCATTGAGGCAACCCTTTATCATTCTTTCTCCCATTTCACGTTACTGATATGCTGACGTCAGCTGGATGTCCTTAATTGAACTTGGCAACTGCTTGGTTACACACAACTCTATTAAAACATTCTACAAATATTCTTTTAAAAGTAATATCTGTTCTTTACACCACCAAATTTGGCCCATTTTGACACATGTTCTCTAGTCAAAAATGTATGGCTTTTGGCGATTCTCCTCCAGACATGATTGATTTGCAATTTCCTGAGACCCTGCTGAATATTTTAGAAGGAAAATGATGAACCAGCAAAGGCAATGTAAAGCACTATATAAGGGCTATATTCCATATTGTTAAGAAAGATTAATTGGGGAAATAATTAATGTAGCCAAGTTATTAATTACTCTTTGGTTGTCCTGCAGTACCAGAGGCTTAAGAAACCTATCTTATTGCTCCTATCTGTCCTCAGAATTAATGATTTCTTATTTAGGCTGCTAGCTCTCCATGCATAAGCTATCACAATAATAGCAGTGCTTTCTTGTAGCCTGTGGTATCAGCATCCAGAATGCATCCATCTAGAAATGAGAGAAATAATCACTACTGCTTGCAAGTCTTCAGCTCTGAACAATACTCAGTCTGCTGAAACCCCAGAGCATGTTCAATAGTGGAACATCAGAAACTGCTGAAGCAAAGCACAAAATTATTCAGGTTCTTTTTCATTTGTCAGTAAATTGGATTAAGGGATTCTACCGAGGTGTGCTTGTGTGAGGCAGTATATCTAAAACAAATGCCCCAGTCAGAGTCAGCCACCTTACGCTGTCTTCCTGCGAGTAAATTGTATTCATCTGACTGCTCAGGGACCTCTGACAGGAAATATTCCAGAAGGGAGGCGGCTGTGTGTCCTCCCTTACTAAAGGTGCACTGACACCCTGCCTGCACCGCTCACAACCCAAATGTGTGTGTCTCACATTTCACCTCAGCTCCGAAAGATGGATTTAAGTAATAAGAATAATAGGTACAATTGAACATCTAACACACTTTTACCACTAGTGAAATGGGGGGAGAATGGCTCTTAGGCATTATAGACTGGCCAGTGGCCAGGGTAGGAGCTCAGCACTTTGGAGAGGGGACAGCAGAGCCTTCAGGACAGGGACTTGGCTCCTCTGCCTGCTTCTTTCAGAGCTGTCCCAGTGATTGCTTTGATCACTTGGCATTTGGTGCTTTGGGTAGCAAAATGTTTTTGTAAAGAATATGAAACTAGGATCATTTTACCTTTTGTAATCTGGGAAATAGAGTGAAGTTAATGGTAATGATGAAATTACTTTGTCAAGTGGGTATAACACCAGGGTGAAGTTGTGACCCAGCTGAAATAAAAGGGAATTTTACCATTAAAAACAAGGGGGTCAGGGCTTCCCCTGCAGGGTTTCAGTCGCAGTGTCTCTGAAACCAAGCATCTCTGGAGTGTGAGATAGTCAGCTACACCAGGAACTTAGCAATAATCACGGAAGGGTTAGTGTTGAAGTGACCTTAAGGATCATCTAGTTCCAAATTATCAAATGCAGGCATGATTATGTTATTACATTTCATTATTTCTTTCTGCAGAGCAGCAAGCCCCACATCTGTGTGCTTTTTGCATTAGGTCAGAGCAAGGAACAGTGCACATTCTCTTCAGGAAAGGGTTCTTAAGGGGTTAAAATGACGTGGCATGAGCTGCATGCTGTGCAGTATGAGGTACTGGAAATATTTTAATCTTTAGAGCTAATTTGAAGAATTAATCTCAACTTTTAATATCCTAAAAGCAATGAGACCTTACTGTTGATCTTACCCATGAGAAAGAGATAACAGAGATGCAGTAAACAAGAAAAGTCACTGTTACTTCTGGTAATGTTTATCACCATTGTGAAATAGCACAATAAATAGAATATTTTCTTGTGTACATCTTTGTGTGAACATTTAAGCCCAAACAGATGGATCTGCGCGTATAACTCCATTTTTTTGTGTTGTTATGCTTCTGGGAAGCATGTTGCAGAGCTGGGACTTTTCAGAATATAAATTTACCAAAACAAGTATGATTAATTAATCAGTCAATCTACTTAAGAAAACAGGAAAGCTACAAGCCCATCACTTTGTCAGTTCTCTGTTAGGGTGGTATCTGGGAAACAGCATTTTCAGAAAGTCTCAAACTCAGTTTTAAATTATTCTCTTTGCTCACTTTTTAATGGAAAGGTAACTTTCCAGAATCTCTATCCTTTTAAAATGGAAAATGTGCAATATTATCTGAGGGAAGTATGAAGATGATTTACTATGCATGATTTTTTCAGTTTGTACACATTGGGCATGGTTATATTTTCACTCAGGACATATATATATATTTTCTGCTGAACTTTTCTCGATTGCTTTTTTTATCGGGTTTACAAATCAAATCAAACAGGTATATTGCAGGGCTCTGATATTATTTTCTGCGCTTATAGCACAATGTATTGAATTATGCTTGCTCATGTACTGCTGCTGCTATTCTCTCCAGATTGAGAGAGAATGACTGTGGGGGTTGTAAATTCACTTGGCTTCCAGCACCACCGGTTAAATCAAGAGCCCTGTTCAGGCTGGAGAAGAGACAGAGCAAGTGTTCATTACACAAATCAATTTGGTCAAAAGTACAGCACAGTGGGTACCCAACCATTGCTCACATAATATTGTCAACTTAATCAAATAATGCCTAGAAGACATTCACATGCTCTTTCTCTCTGAGAAATAACTTGATTGGTGCAGCAGAAAAAAACAGGTGCTGTTTTGAGCATTTATTAAAAAATTCAATAAGTGCTTTCTTCTTTCCTGAATTTAAAATTCTGAGGAGCTTTACCCTGTGCTGGCATGTATACATGAGATACTTAGCACCTAATTTACCACTGATCATATTTTTCAAAAAGAATCTGTTCCTTTTTTTTTCCTCTTTCTTTTCTCCCTGTAAATATTTTTGAGGTTATTCCTGCTTGAATTAGGCCATTCTTCCTCTAGACTTGGTGTGGATTTAAAATCCATGTCACAGATTTGTGTTTGTTTGCAGATTCTAGCAGAATGATCAGGACTTGTTAAAGCTTTCTCATGTTCCAGTACTACTCATTTCCACTTTGTCCAGAAGGAGATAAAAGGTTTAATTCCATTTCAGGCATTCCTATGGTCTGTGTTCCCTTCAGTCTTTAAAAGCTGAGATTGGGAACAGCATTCTTGTGGTGTGCAAACAGCTCTTCTGTGACTGCATTTCATTGTGCTGGAAACAGAATTTGAGGGCAAAAGATTTTTGTGCACACCATCATTGTTTTGTAGGAAATGAAAGATATTAGTCAGTGAAAAAGAATGGAGGGAAGGTGAAACACTTAAAATTCCGGTATAAGAAGCATTCCAGGGCTGGCTGTCTGCAGTGATGGATGGAAAGGGACACAGAAAATTTGTATTAGCCAGGAAGGAGAATGGAAGGGAGTTTTTCTACCCAAGCAATGTGCACAAGGCCCTCTCTGATTTCAGGTTCACTGAGCAGCGTTTATTGTGTGTGGTGCCTTTGCCACAAGTGCTGGAGGTGGGAGATGAGACTCCAGTGTCAGGAGTCTGCTGGGAAATGAGGTTGCATCAGAGGCTGCATGAAGGTTTTAAGATGAATTTCTGAGTGAATATTACTGCAAATTTGGATTAAAATGGCCCTTAGGGAAGAGGTGTGTGTATGTGGGGGGAGACTTAATTTTTTTTCGAAATAAAAAAATTGTCAAATTTATTTTATCCAAACAAATATTTGGTTTAGTGGTTTTCTTCACTTGTATAATTTTTGTTTCTTAAATTCTCAGGAAAAGCTAGAAAGGGAAATCAGAAAATTACTTCAAAAATTTCACTTCAGTGTGAAGACTTTAAGAACTTGAGTGAAGTGTTTTAAATAATAGAAGCTTTCTGTTTCTAAAACTGAGTTAAGGAAACAAAAAGAGCAATATTTTGCTAAAGGTAAAGAATTTCTTTAGAAAACAATAGCTATTAACTCTCCTGGTGATGAATTTGGTTTAAAAGGACACGAAATCTTTATACTGAAATTATCTTCTATGAAAAAAAGAAATCCTTTTCTGAAATGCCATCTTTGATAATGGTTTGCTTACCTATAAGAATGTTTCAATTCTAATTTATTTTAACCCTTAAGCCTTCAGGAGCTCACTGAACTAAAGGGAGCTCACCTCAATTTGTTTTGCTGTGAGTGAGAATTTGATCTTCTGTTTCTGCATTCTGTATTTATAACTTTCATTATAAATTTTAAGACTATCATATATTAAGAACCTTTTAATATTTTATAATTGCAAATACGTGGTGGAATAGGGGCCAGAAAGCAGCCTGATTGCATTCAAGGCTGCAGGGATGGAGGAAAGATATGGCACATCCTAACATCAATTAATTTTTAAAGGACTATCAAACACCACTCTTCAGGTCCTCTTGCAGTGAAGGTATTCTCCTCAAATATATTATGCATGTGTGAGGTAAATTACATTCTGGTTCTGTGAGTCCACAGAGCTCTGAAATTTGCCTGGCTGGGATTTTTCAAAATCCACCCTGTCCTCTGCCCCTGTGTGTTTTACCTCCTTGGTGTTGGAAATTTTTGCATAATCTTCACGTTCCAATTTCCATTCTCAGTTATCCTTGCCCAGATCTCCCAGCCACACCCGTGGATTTCTGGGTGATCGTGTGCTTTGTAAAGAGCCTGTTACATTGCCAAGCCTTTTAATATATTCTGAATGGTTTAGCCCTGTTAATTCTGCCCCAGGGATCTTGAGGGTCATGGACAGTCATGAATTGTTGATGACAGTGACTTGCTAAAACTTCTGGTTTTCAGCCCTCGCTGCCCAGACTCTGAGACATTCTGTGCTGAGAGTGTAAATTTGAGGCTTCTTAGAATAAAAATGATTTTAAAAAGTAGCAAAAAACCAACCAAAGGCCCAGAAAATAACAGAACCTGGATTTATCCTCTTCACCCATAATTTGTAGCTCCATTTTAACACCACCTTCTGAACCTCACTGGATTTTATTGCCCATAATCTGCTCAGCTGCTTAGTAGGGCAGTTGCTCCCAGTGTTGTGGGATGCTCATGGTGCACAGTTCAGCCCTTATACTTCCCATTTCTATGAATAAAATGAACAGATTACTCTTTTTGATTTGCATTTATACAGGACACTGATTATATAATTTCTTCCTGGGGCACCCTCTGTCCCTGAAGCTTAACAGCACCTTCATAATTCTTTAGTTCTCTTCAGATTAATCTAATTGACCTCATATTCTTCTGGAGTGTTGTATTTCAAGAAGTTCCAGTCTGCCATCCCCCACCTACTGTCACACACCAAATTTCTTCTGTATTTCTCTCATTTTATATCTGAAGGTAGAAAATAATCCCTATGGTGTCTCAGAGTGAAACAGTTACCTCAAAATCTAAATTTTGAATTTTTGTGTTGATTTTAGATAACAATAGATTAGCATGGAACATTTTTGTCTCTTGACAGCTATATGCCATGTTTTCGATTTGAATTACTAAATATTCATAAAGATAAATTATTTAATTTGTGGGCTTGTGAGTTCAGGGAGTAGCAGATGAAGAGATGTGGTGGCACAGACTCAGTTTTGGGTTTACACTTGATCTGATCCCATTATTTGTTTGGATCACTTGTAAATCTTTCCTCAGTGCACACAAAAGTTTGTATTTGTGAGTCTCATCGGATCCTGTGGAATATCAGAGATGCTACTGATGGACTGATGCTGCTGCAGAAATTAGGACCTTTATTTAGAAAGTGTTCTTAACATGAAGTATAGTATGTTAGTACTTTTAATTTGAGAACATTTGTATTCCCTCGAGAGTATATTGTTGAATTTCACTTGCTAGAATTCAATTTATATGTAGTTATTGCTGATGTAAATGATGTGTTCTGCTGTATGAATTCTTTTGCTTCCTCTTCAAAAGGCTTGTTGGTACTAAAACTGGGTGGTAAGGTTTATTTTATTTAACCATTTTTATGTTACTTAAACTGTTTTCTCCTAAAAGAAATATCATACTAGCAGGAAATGGGCAATTTCTTCTTTTTGTTCTTTAAATGAAAAAATAAAAAAATCAGAAAGACAAACTGAATGTAACATTAGCACACAAGAGAAAGATGAATACTTAGAAAAACAACAGGGTCAGAAGGAAGAGGAAAGACAGAGCAAGGAGAGTGATGGCTGTCAGATCATCCTTGTAATTTTTCATTCAACTATTTTCTTTCCCCTTCTATTCTTCCAAACCCCTCTGCCCTTGCAAACGAGTAAGACTGTGCTGTTTTAACAAACACATGCAGAACCTTGTCTAATGACTGTGTGCTGTACAAGCAGTAATTAATTAGGCACTCTAGGATATAATTAAAGAACAGAAATGAGTAATTTCTATAAAATACTGATGGACCAGCGTTGGTCAATTTTACTTTTTGGATGAGGAGCATTTTATGGTTTTTTCCTCATCTCACTGTGGATTTAAAATTTGTTAAATCATAACGCATAGCAATGTCCTTCAATTTTAAACCAGAATTTTAAAACCAGGGAATGGTGTCCCTCTAAGAAGTACCATGACATAACCTCATCTCGGCGGGGAAGAAAATCTGTAAAACTTTGTTTCTGGGTCTCACACTTCTGTCAGGCAGCCTTCACCACTGATTTAACTTCTGTTCCCTCTCACAGCTCAAGGCCTTTTCCATAATGACCACCCTTTATCTGGACAGAATGACCCTCCAGTGCCCATCAGCACTGCTCATGAAACGGCAATGAGGATAAGATGTGTTACCTGCCTGCTGTGGAGAATCCCAGTGGCCTCTGAATGAAAGCACTAATCTGATTTGAAAGTGTCTGGCTTGCTCTGTGAGCAGGCAGCATTTGGACTGCACATTCAGTTCCTTACCTTGGCAAACACAGAAGAGGTTAAAGGAGTTTCTATAATCTTATGGGGAGATATATTCATTCATTATTTAAGAATGGCTAAGCAAATCTACAAATAATAATCTACTTATTCTCCAGTTTATTCCAAATACATATTATCACTGAAAATGTATGCTGTTGAGACCGAAGTGGATTTGATTTTCACATATTTAAACTTCTGGTATTCCTCACTACAGATTTAACCGCTTTTGAGTTTTTGAGAATTTAAGCCCACCCCCTTGTATTAAAAATGCCAGAAATATTTATAGTGTGCTTTATTTTGCTTTACCCTTTTAGCAGACAGATGATGCAGCACAGACCGATGGCCAGCAACAGACACAATCATCTGAAAACACAGAAAACAAATCACAGCCAAAACGGCTCCACGTCTCAAATATACCATTCAGATTCCGGGATCCAGATCTTAGACAAATGTTTGGTGTAAGTGCTCAGCGTTTATTTCTGCTTTTTTTACATTTGCATTGCAATAGGTATTTTGTATTATAGGCAGCCGTGAGGGCTGTATCTCTGATTGAGGCTGTTTAACCATTTTCAGGAAAGATTCCCCTTTAATCCATGTATAATCAAATGTCTGATTTGCCAGTCACAAGCGGGAAAAGAAATGACACTGATTCTGCTGGATGTGATGCACTTGGCTGCTTTGTACTACATTCATAAAAAGCTGTCTGTGGTGGTTTAAATGCACACATATTGCTGCTGTACACATCTAGATTTATCTGCCTGCATTGATTGATTTTAGAGAGTGTGATGTTAAACAGCCAATGCCTGACCTTCTGAGTAAGGGACCCAAAAGGAAGGCCTGGGTTGAATTTCAGCACAAAGTTCAGACACAGGAAACCTCACCTATCTCCACAGTTTTTTGTTGGTCTATAGGCTTTGCAGGGGTTTTTTTTTAGTATTTTTCTGAAGTCTCTACATTTGTGCTTCCCCCCAGGCCACGGCTGCCTTCAAGCACATCCTCTGTGTTTCACACAGGCCCTGGACATGCCATCAGCAATAGAATTATAAACGAGAGAGCTTAGACTGGGTTTCTACTCCCTGATCCAAGAACTCTCAGGTTTAGTTTGAAATGCCACTAAATCTAATCTAGAAATAGTACTTGATCATCTATTAGAACCCAAGTCAGGACTCTGAAGTATTCATGTTACTCTCACTGTCTTTATTCTGCCTCCCTAAACCTGAATTCTCTCCTGCATTACAGCTGGTTATTTATTCAGTGCAGCACCAAGTGCCTCATGGCTCTTTAGTTCTTTCCATCTTTCACGTTCAGCTCAGATTTTTAAGTTCTTCTAATGTGTTTGTATGTAAGTTAGAAGTTTCTCAGTATTTATTCCTCTGATGGAAACAGTCACTGGAAAAAGGATCCTGGTGTAGTACAGGGAAATGAGTGACTGTTCTGCTGGATCTGACTTGGTGCAAGTTACCTCCCCTGATGAGCTTCCAGCTTCTGCTATTCCAGCTCATCAGCAGAATAGCAGAAGGCATAATAATTAACCCTCCAGAGAAAGATATGCTAATTTATTTAAACTAAACAAACCACTTAAAATAGGTTTTATTTGAAAAAACATTAAATGAAAGGATTTTTTTGGTAGGTATTATAGTAATTTATAAATGCATAAACACGTTTCCTTTTAATGTTTATAAGTCTTAGGTCTCAAAAGACTGACACTGGAGAATGGCTGGAGTTTCCAGCTGACTTCCAGAATGACTTGGTAGCAGAAAACTTTTAGCTTCTGAAATGACAGAAAAATGAAATTTCTGTATGTGTGAGTTGAAATATTTCATATGAAGTATGGCAGGTCTGCAAGATGTCCCTGTTATACACACAGCAGATGATCTTTTTACATGGACACAAATATAACAGAGGGGAGTTGTTTAAATATCGAGTCCATGTCTGCATCGAGGCTGAAGTTGCAGTTAAAACATTAATTAAATGGTGAATGCAAGAACATGAAATAAGCCAAAGAATACCAAGTGATGGTTGACTTTTCATGGTCAAGTTGAAACTCTTTAATAAGCTAGAGAAGGAATGCTGTCCTTTCTGGCCTGTGTTTGTTTATTATATCTTAAAAGACTAGAGTACAGGCTCATTTCTGCAGTTCCTGGGACATTTTTTGGATTATTCTCTGTTTGCCTGCCTCTAATTTCTGTCTTTTTGTTTAAGATATTGGGTCACTTATCAATGCCAACCCTGATCCATACTGCGTGTTAATGACACATGAAAAAACCAGACATGGAACCCTGATGCACTACATTGTCACTTCACAATATGTGTCTTAACAGAAAGTGTTCTAATTTATTCCCTTCCTAAGCCGTGTCCAACAGAGCCTTTTCCTCTGGGACAAGCACCTGGGTTCAGCTGTTGTGTGTGCAAACAATGTCTAGGGAATTGAGGAAATTCCCTAGACCAAAAGGAAAAACAGTCACTTCTAATATTATAATAAAAACACAATTCTGAGCAGAGAAAAAAATCCCCTCGAAGTGAGTATCCACTCTAGTTTTCCACATTAGGTTCCAGTAAGACAAAACTTCTTAGGCAATAATGGTTACCCATTTCAGCAAGGGTGGAAAGAAATCCTCAGTCCTTGAAGCTAGCAACAAAATTGCCACCTGGTTTAATCTTGTTCCTATAATGCTAAAGTAACCAAACTCCTTCACCTGTTCTAGCAAATGCAGGAATTAGGGACTCTTACTTCACCATGCTCATGGTTTAACACTCTTTCCCCTCTGTCAGGGGCTTCACTGAGCTTCAAGTTCCTCTGTGGAGTGATTGTAACAAGCAGAATGATGCACATAATTTAGAAATAATATTGATCTGACTCCTTTTAGTATTGTCTTTTTTCTGTGTTTAACAATATTTAGTTTTTTACTGTTTAACATTTTTAAAGCATTGCACCATTTCCTGAAACATTGTACTGTATATGATAGAAGGGTTGACGTTATCTTATTTTCATGTAATTTTTTTCTGTTTCTTTGCAGCAATTTGGTAAAATCTTAGATGTTGAAATTATTTTTAATGAGCGAGGCTCAAAGGTAAGCAGTTTAATTCACCCGTGGAATTTTCTGTTTTGTTTAAAATATATGAGTAAAAGGAAACAACTGCACTGCTGTGACAAAATAAGGTCTGAAATTTTGTATTAGTGAAAACATCTTCTGAGCTGTCAGTCAGTTTTCTAAGCAGTATGAAAATCATTGGACTCATATCTTTTAAAGGGGGTAATTTTAACGACTCCAAACTGTCATCTGTTATATGGGAATGTTGATTTTTCACTGTCCTTATTGTTCAAGGGTAATTATTTCATTTATTTTATAAGATGAGTCCATAGTTAAAGATATATGTAGGCAGGTTTGTATTAGTGCAGGTATTTTTTTCCTTTATTGAAGTAAAAGATGATATCAATACTTAATAACGATCCTCTTTAGTAACTAGCTGAGAAAATGTGATTGTTCCAGATTAAGTGCAGATGTTTTCCTCTTTAGCTAAAGCCTTAGTACACCAACCCTTTGAAAACAATCTATTTTAGCATTTATTTTATTAAAAGAGTTTTTATTGTATTGCAAACATTTAATTCTTTTTTTTTAACCAAAAGTACTTTGCCTTAAATGCATACTTCAATTTATTCAGTATTTAAGAAATAAAGCAAGATAGAATGACCAAGACAGCATCAGCATAAGCTGATGCAAAACTATAGCCCAGTGTGTTCACTTGTGATATAGCTGCATTATAGGGCCTTATGTCTTTCATATACATATCTTTTTTCCTTTTCTTGCCATGTCAGACACACTGAGAGGTTTATTCACTAATGTTTCAATCTTCCTGTAACTCATATATCATTTATTATTAGTGAGGGAATGTTATCCCTGTTCTAGACATACTCTAACCTGTCATATTTTAAGAATCATATACATCAAAAATCAATCTTAAATCAGATATATTTTAATTCTGTTAATATTTATTTAAATATTTACATTGATAGTAAATTAAGCCTTCATTTTTAAATATTTTTAACCTAAATGGGACAGCTGAAATCTCCTGGTTTATTATTCAGACACTAATTAGTCCCCTTGCCTGCCAGCCCAAACTCAGTTTGAACATTCATCACTTTTTCAGTAAACAACTAAAATGGATGGAATTTGGTGGCTTAGAATCTCCTACTCTGGCCAAAATTTATTATTGTTGAATTATGGTTGTTCAATAATGTTTGCAGAAGACATGGGCTGTCAAGACCTGCTGCTGCTTTAAATAATCCATTTCCAGAGCCGTCCCCCACTGGCCACCTTTGCTGCTTGTGCTGACAGGTGCAGCTGAGCACTTGTGGGAGGAGTTTAAACTTTTATTTAGCCACTAAATCTTCCCCAGGTGGGCATTTTAACCACCACACTTGCACTGGGCTGTGTAAATACAAGGTTTTATTCAAGTTTTGGGGGATGGCATAGGGGAATGTTTCCAAATTGAGCTTTTTTTTTTTGATGTTGGCTTTGCAGCGTGAAAACATCCCAGTGCCTTGTGCTAAAGGCAAGATCCTAGAAAGGATTTCAGAAAGAAAAGGTTTTCCTGGCTGGGTTTGTCACGTCCCTGCCTCAGTTACACACTTGGTCAGGTCAGACTGTTGTTAATAAATGCCCCTGCACCACCAGCTCTCTGCAGGGGAGCTGCTGAAGATGCCTGAGGTAGGGCTGGGGTGCATCTCACAGCTCAGGGCTGCTGCTTCTCACCTTGCTCAGAGTTCTTTCAGCTATAGATACAGAATATTTTGATTTGCAGAAGTACATTTAGATTCTCACAATTAAATGGAAAATTAAGGAGAAAGAAATATTAAGAATGAGGGGCATCTTTTTTCTGTTCTTTCTTTTTCCTTTTTTTTT
>VYXF01005742.1:271828-352788 GCA_013397295.1 Polioptila caerulea | reverse complement strand
AAAAATTACCAATTGAAAATGCTGTCGTCTTTTGAGTAAGATGTTGCATATTTTGCCTTTTCATTTTCCCCCCTCGACGGTAGCGCTTAGGGCCCTCACCAAACTCTCAGTAACCATGGTAACTGTATACATACCCATGCTGGCGATGGTGCTGAATGGTAAGTGGAGAAGTCCATCTGCCGTTTCACGTATTTAGCGCTGATATACCACGTGGATTTTTTTGACTTGTTGTATTAAGTTTTCTTGATGCTACATTTTTTTCTATATATTGGTACGCCTGTAATTGAGTGTACGTTTTAAGCAAGCCTGGGAGGCACTGATTGGATTGAGGATATGACTTCGTGCACATCTTACTCAGATTGTTAACTCCATATTGTGTTAAATAATGCACCCTCTTTTTATCCTTTTGTTAGCTGTGATTTTAAAGCTTGAATGATTTTGTTAATTCTTGCAATGAAAAAGGCTCTTGTTCCAAGTGTTGAATGCTAGATGTTGCTTTTCCAATGGTACTTCTCTTCTAAAGGGTTATGTTGCACACTGCTAAAATTCGTTTGTCCCTTTTTTGACATTTTCTTTGTTTCCTTGTACCTTGTCTCTTTCCTTTCTACTCCACTGCATGTTCCTTCATATAATCTTTTTTTTTTTTTCTGTTTTGAGTATTTATTGTATCAGTGTTATCATGGAATACAAGCATGCTCTTAAGTCTTAAATTATGCAGTACCTTTTAATTTGCTTTTAATGTCTTTTTATTAAAGTTTAAATGATATGATGTTGCTTTATTGAAATGATTTGTAAGTTAAAATGGTTATGAAAGTAAATGTAATTATAAATAGTATGATTTTGTTATGCACCTGTTGCCTTCTATAAATTAAATTGCATTTTATTTTTACATGACTAATAGCAGTAATAATGCATGTGTTTAATAGTGACATTGGCCCTCCCTGTAACCCTTTCTAATTCCCTGTTCTATGTGCTTAGGTAAATAATGCCACAGCACGAGTAATGACAAATAAAAAGACCGTCAACCCTTACACGAATGGTAAGTGCATGAGCCCCTGCTCTGCGTGCCTGTCCCTGCATGCCAGAGCCCAGTCCTGCCCTTGGGGTGTCCCACTCTGCATCCCCTGCATTCCTGGGGCTCAGAGTCCCAAGACGTGCTGGGGTTGGGCATGATTGGTGCCTCTGCAGAGCCTGGCTGTTTCCCAGCCAGGTGGGCAGTGTGGATCCCTCCGACTGGAATCCCAGAGTTTGACCCTGCTGGGTTTTGTGTAGGGCCATGGGCCTGGTGGGAGAGTGATGTTCTCACCTTTGTGCAATGTTCATGTAGTGAAGAGTGAACTGGTGGGAGGGCTCAGCTTGGTTTGGTTTGGGGATGGAGGGAGGGACACCAGCAAGAATGTCTTTGCTGTAGAACCTTTCAGTACCAGGACACACATGTGGTCAAATATCAATTTCCATGTCTTCCTTCCACAATTTGACTTGTATCAGGTGCTGATTCCAGCTTTCTCCTTCTCGCATGGAGAAATCAGAATTCCAAGCCATCTAAAAATAAAATTCATTCTAATAATGGCCCAAGTTGGTGATATGTTGTACATTAATGATAGAAAAAGAATCCATAGTTATTTGAGGGGTTTGGAAACAATACATTATTTAAATGTTTCCTTGGGGAGTGTTTGATCATGTGCTTGAGCGTGCCTTTACTGGTTCAGAAAACTCAAATTCAAACAAGTTCCTAACTCAGCCATGTCAAACAATAGCCTATGAACTGAAGTTAATTGCAATTATGCTTTCAGTTTTGCTAGACTGTATAGCTGTTGGTATTTGCTTTTCAATTTAATTCAGTTTTTCCTGTCCAGTAGAAAGCAGATGAAATGTGCACGTAAAGGTTTCCTGAGGTGGATTAGACTATTTTCCATTTTGAAATACAGTGGATCATATTTTCTCTACTTGAGGTCCCATTAATGAGGTTTTACTAATATCCAGGGCACACAGTGGCTTTATTTTTTTAATGAAAGGCTCATCATTTTCTTGTAACATAGTAAAAATAAAACATGGGGATGGTTTTCATGTGACGTGATAATTGAGCTAGTTAAAATGATCTGGAGAAGAAGGGGCTGAAATTCCTCAAGCTTTCATAGAAGCTGTTTTCTTCCTTGTTTTGTATGTAACTGTGAAGCTTGGCAAATTAGGCAGATGGGAAAATCTCCATGGTTTTTACTGGTTTTAAAGCATCCTGGTGAATCCAGAGAGAGACACAAGGCTTGACTGGATCACATAAAGAGATTTTGTTGCAATACAGAACTAAATTAACCATGTGCATATGAGACTATGAACTC
Source organism: Polioptila caerulea (assembly GCA_013397295.1). NCBI lineage: Eukaryota > Metazoa > Chordata > Aves > Passeriformes > Certhiidae > Polioptila > Polioptila caerulea. Next base: position 350,452 of record VYXF01005742.1, on the reverse strand, counting down.
TGCCTGCTATATTGTAATGATAAAAGTAGTTTTTCTATAAATGATGATGCACATTTTGTATTCATATTATCCTAAGGCTACAAAACTGTTCACGAGCAAATAACGTGTTACATATCAGCACAGCCAGTGCTGAAGAAGGGGAATGTTGGCAATAAGAGATGGGAGATTTTTAGCCATGGGGTTTTAGAGGAGGTTCATATCTATGCCCTGCACTGCAGGATTACTTAAGTCATACATTCTCATTTATGAATATCCAAGACCAGGATGAGCAAAATCTGCTGTTAATTGTTTGCCACTTGAAATGTTTTGTTTGTCATTTTCCATGCTGTTCCATCTGATCTAGATCACCCCAAAAGTATGAAATACCCTGTTCAGTGCATGAATAATTAGCATTTATTTATTGTGAACCCAGACATCCAAGGTGCTGCATGCAGAATATTCTTATGCACACCTTTTGACAGGTATCCGCCAAGCAAACCTCTGATTGCAATTCATAGCCTTTGATTATTTTCATCTTTTTTACCTTTCTTTTTTTTTAATGCCTGAAGTCCCCTAAAGTAAACACTCAAGGACAATCACATCCCTCTTGCATAATCATCACAAGCAACAAGGAATGAAGTGCAGACGTGTAAGGAGCTTCATTTAGTTTCATCAGCGCTTACACTATCAGTCATCCTGGCATGGTACAAGTCTAGTTCTTTATCATTTTGTCAGGAATTAACTACTGCTGAGCTGATTATTTATTGAAGATTTTTGTTGTCTGAAGTAAAGGGCTCATCTTTTAAATAAACTAAAAAGCCAGTTTTTTCACCAGTATGTTAAAGTTTGCAAGACTCTTCTGATGCAGGTAGCCAGAAACATTTTGTTTGCACGTGCCTTTTGGTTTGCTTCAGAACCACTCACTTTTTAATGCCTCTCTTTATCTTTCAAAGTGTGTATTGTGACTGGCATGTTGTTGGCAGACATTCAAAAGGTAGTTGGGGCACATGTTGTATTCTATCAAAATGTCAGGAACTGATATTTATTTTAATTTAAAAACAAGATATACTCTGTGTTTCGTTCCTGAATACAGCTGGTTGGTTGATAACAGGGCTCATGTTGTTAATAGGATCGCAGAAGTCGGTAGATTTCAAGGCACAAAAGCTGGATTTTCTTTTTTAATATACACAGCTTTGTTCAAATAAGTGGTGTGCTTTTGTGTCTTAAATGGTCTTTGCAATAAGTCTGCTTTCCAGTGACTTTTGACGCCCCAAATGAGCAGATGCTGGGAGAGGTTTATTTTTGTGGGTTTGTTAGCAGTCAGGATGATTTTGGTGTCTCACTTAGTGCTTTGGAGATACAACTGCCTTCTCTTTGCAAAGAAATTCAGTGTCAGGAGTGCTACATGTTGGCAAAAATATTTGAGATATTTTTAGATGTCTCAACCTATCCTGACCACAGTTGTACTTTTTTCTGATGCCCATATTGCAATTCAGGATGCTCATCCAGGGGTTGTAGGGGGCAGAGAATTATGGTCAAGTACATCCAGCAGCAATAAAGGAGGAATATGAAACAGAGATCTGTAAAAGGATAAATATATTTTAAACTTTATACTAGTGGTGCTTTGAATTTGAGCCTTCTGTTGCTCTAGATTTTGATTCAAAATCAGATCTAGTGCCTATTAGTGCAGTTAAATCCTCTCCCACTCCCTGCCCTCCTGCCCTGGGTAGCAAACAGGAGAGAAAGAAATGGAGTCACAGGGTTCTTTGCTACCCAAACTTTTCTCTGGCCATGATGGCCTCTCTGGTCTATGAAGCAAAAATAATCCTCCCTGTGTTGCTGTGTCCTGTTTTTTACCCCAGCCTGTTACCCCAGGATCATTTCCTTCCCTTCAGCACGCTGGACATGTGCTGCTCTGGATGACCAGGGAGCTGGGTCAGGCAGGCTTTTTCTTTCCTTGGCTGGTTTTTAGGTTTCAAGCTTTTACAGTTTCAACTTAAGAAGGAAATTAATATTGTGACAGTAAGAAAAATGCACAAAATTACACCCACAGCCGAGAATTTGCCTCCTCCAGCTGCTGCAGAAGGGTTACTTGGCAGCTGCTCACTCAGATACATCAACTCCCATCACACTTGATTAACCCACACAGGTATGGGCCAGCACATTGTTGGCTGACAAGATAAAGTTAAGTTTAATTACTGTTATTTTCACGACGAATGAAATATTTCCTCCATAGGCTTCAAAAAGTTAGATGAGACAGCCATCACTGGGACAGTGGTAAGGAGCTGAAATATGAGACTGCCTTTCAGCTGTGAAGAACAATCTGTGTCTTCCAAGATTATTTTTTTCTTTCAGACAAATTGTGGCACCGTTAGTGTAACTTAGAAGCTGAGAGATGTCTGTCAGCTGCTTTGACAGCAAAAGCTGTCAGGGCTTAAATTCTGTCCACTCTTTCATTTTGTGTGGTGTTGATCAGTGGTCTTCTGAGGAAGTATTGAATTTGAAATATTGGATATTCCCTAACATATATAAACTTAGTTTTTTACCCAAAGTCTCTACATTTGAATGATTTTCTATCACTCAAAATTTGGCTAAGAGCTATGTTATACTCTGATGTTCCTAAATATAATCCTGTGGAATATAAAATTGAAGGATCAGGTAAAACTCCTGTGTTTTTTTTCGGAAGGAAAAATCTTTTATCCATTCTTGGCTGGGATTTTTCCAGCTTGCCTAACAGTCTTTTGAGTACATAGATCAACTTCAGTCCCTTCTACAGAAAAGGTGTCATGGAAAGCTGCTTACTCTGAACTTAGTAGCTGCCTCTCAAAACCACTCCTCCCCTCTCTTACTGAGCAGTTAATTACTGGGAAGTAATTACTGTGCATGAGGAATAGTTTGTTATTGGGATTTTGCATTGCACTTTTTCAATCTTATAATGCCTTGATATTTTATGATTTTCCACTGTGCTTTTGCATTACATGCTATGGCCAAGGCAGAAATAAACCTAGTGTGCATTTAAATTCTTCTAATCATGGCTTTTGTGATTTTGAAAAGCCTTGTTGTCAGTGTCTGGATTGTATTTTGGTTCCAGAAGCAGTTATAAGTTCTATTTTAAGTGCCATAGCTCTGGAATTCACAACATGCTTTTTGCTCAGGACTTTTTTCTTTATTCCTCCCATTTACAAAAAGTCCTTCCCACTCCTCCAATTTGAGTGTACTTTAGGAAAACCCCTAATTTTTCAGTTCCAGTAGTTCTAAATAATTGTTCACTTAAGGAAAAGGAGAGTATGGGTGGGGGGGGATGTTCTATAGAATTTGCAGTTAGCTGGGAGTGGATCTACCAGTGGCTGAGCAAACCACAGTAATTGGCACTGCACCCCAGCTGAGAACATTTCTTTATTCCCTCTTGCTCTTGCTCTTCTGTTGCTCCTTTGCCTCCTGTAGCCTGGTTATCTTTAACATCCCCCATGGTTTGCACACCCCCTGTGTCTGCAGCCACCCTGGGTACTCCAGGCTTGCCTGGGAATGCTGCATCAGGTGTCAAGTGTGAGCAATAATGTGGGATTTGGCCAGAATGCAGGTACAGAAGATCTGTGAGGTCTCTGCTCTGGATCTATGGCAGTGTTGGGAGGACAGTGATTCTTTAAGGGCAAGGCAGTGGCTGATTTGTACCCCTGGAGACCTGGCATTCGACTGGACCCCACAGAGCATCTCCTTCCTGTCACAACAGACGTTTCCATGCTGTGGCTGTGCCTTCATTTTGCCAGGGTAGAATCAAAATGCTCCAATTATTTGGTTGCCCCCATAACCCTCGCTAGCAAAGGCTTATCAGAAATGTTTGTGTCCAGAGAATGAACTGACCAGAGAGCTGAAACAATGGGGAAGATCTCATCTGCCTTGTATAGAGGTTATGGGGATACCTGAACTCATGCTGACTTCATTCCAGAGCTTAAGGGAGTAAATCCATGTGCATTGCAGCCAAGGTAATTCACCTGGCCATTTACTCCACATGTCTGGAGAATGTCTTGTTTCATGACTTATTTCCATACCTCAGACTCTGATTTTGAAGATCAGGAATCAAAGATGCCTATGAAACTTGAATTACAATGACCTTTCATGAAGTAATTTTGTCTGTATTTTCTATACAATAGTAGTTATAGTAATAATGTTAATAGTTGTTATTATTATCATTAATTGCAGTATTAACTGTTATGTTTTTGTTTGCTGCAGGCTGGAAATTAAATCCAGTTGTTGGTGCAGTTTATAGTCCAGAGTTCTATGCAGGTAAGGATTGCACTGTGATCGTCCCACTGGCCATATTTCATTTTAGTATTCTTTAAAACATGCAAAAGTACAGAATCTGTGTTTCATGTGAGGTTTGCTTTCTTTGTGTGATTTGTATTATTTAAAAGTCATTTATACATTTGTGAGTCAAGATTTTACCTTATCTGGGTATAATAAACTTTATATAGAAGATAACGTGAACGCTTTTTTATTGGAAAATAGGTAAGACGAAATGTAGCCTAGTCTTACCCAAGATTTTATTTTATTTTATATTTTAGTGCAGCCACTTTCTTCCAGGGATTCTTTAATAAGGAACAACAGCCAAAAAATGTTATCTATAAATATATATATATATATATACATACATGTATGTAGAGATACATTGATGTAGAGCAAATGCAATCATGATTTTTTCCTGAGCATTTTTGTTTTCATTTTATAGTTAGTTTTTCAGTTCAATGTTTTTGTATTTTAAATCTATATTTTCACCTGACTGAGACCAGATTCTGATTCTTTTTGCACCTTGAAGTTAGAGATTCAGTTTTTGTCTGCTGGAAGTTAGTCAGCAGAACAGAATTGAAAAGAAACTTATTTGTAGTCTGAAACCTAGTTGATTCCAGAGAAATTTGAATGCTGCCCACAAACAGCCATCAGGAAAGCATTTTTCATGGGTGGTACTTAAGCATGGGAAGAGATTGTCTGCAGAAGCTGGGAAATCTCCACTCGTGGAGATATTCGAGTGTCCAGCTGACAAAGCTAATCTTTGTTTAATTTGAGGGAATTCAAGAGATGAAAATTGTTGAAAAGGACACTGCTACAAACACATCTTTGTGGTTAAAAAACAGCTTCTACTGAGATAGATAAAAATCTTCTAATTAGGGTAAAAGTGGCACAGTATAATAAAAATACCAACTTGGCATTCATGGAATTGCAGTATTTGGTGTAGGTAGAATTTATTTCCTTGCTGATGTATGTCTGTGTTGAAAACAGGAATTTAACATTGATCTCGTTTGAGTAGTTAGTGAACCAATCCTGAACCTGCCTAAATTAGAAAGTTGGAGTTATTAGTCATTTTATATAAATGACTTTGTGTTAATGACAAATATAATAATATTCCCATATTACAGTAATCAATTTTCTAATACGTATGCAGAATTAACAATATGACTTAAAATTGTCTCATGAAATAGGGCATGAAGAGTTCACATAGTTTGTAAATTAAAATCAATATTTTCAATCTCTCCTGAAGGTAATTTTCCTAATTTACTGGACTTTTCCCCAACATTTATTTTGTCTTTTAATTATAAAATGGCAGGTTATTGATTTTTTTGTATAACCTCCTAAAGTCCCAAGTGCATTTTTATTGCCAGCACTAGGGAGGTGTTTGCCTTCTTAATGAGAATCTTTAATTACCATTAGAAGAGTATTAATTTTATTTTATGAATTATGACACAAACTCCACCACACCTTTGCAGAAAGTTCCATCAGGATACTTCATTTATTTCAGATTTTTTTTTTTTTTTCAGTTGATACATGCAGGCAGATTTATGTTTGGGTTTTGTTGGGTTTTTCAATGCTTGTCAAATGCATTTTGTTTATATTGAGTAAAATACGATATCTCTCACATTTTAGCATATAAACTTTCTTTTAAACAATTTAGTTAAAATTGTGCAGATCTCCTAAAGTTGTTAGGAAATCAAACAGTAAAACAACACTGCAATTCTTCCATGTCAGAGTAGAACACTGTGAATTACCTTTACTTTTGAGTTCTTTCCACCACCTTCCTTAGAGAAGAAGCAATTGAATTTTTGAAGATTATAAAATTAGAGATGTGATTTTTAAGACAGAGTTCTACTTGTTTGGTTTACTTTTTGTCTCCAGCACTGCCATGATAAAATGGTACGAACTTTTTCACAGTCAGTGCGAGAAGTTCCTTTAGCTCCTAATAAATGATGAAAAATTTGGCCGCTTCTGAAATAAAGATGATACATTTACAGAGAAACTGTTGATTTAAAGTACCTTTAATCTTCATAAATAAGTGAAAAACAGAAGGTTATACAAAGCTGTCAGGATGGCACTGATAAATGGCAAATTCCCCCGTTTCTCAATTGCCGGTGGTGCCGCAGCCGCGAGGCTTCCCCGTATTGTACATCAAATCTGCCAACTCATTTCTGTGATTAAATATTCCATCAGTGCGGGCTAGAAGGCGGTAAAGCTTAACAAGATTCATAAGATGCACCACTTGAATACACATAACTCACTTCCTTGGATGGAGAGCACCCCGCATGCACAGGAAAATTAGAATTGAGTTAAATTACTCCGTAAGACAAGATCAATAGAGAAAGAAGAAGATCCCCTAATGCAATGCAAATCTAAGATATAGTTATGTCCTGACAACTTGAAGCAGACAATTAAAGTCAAATAGGGAGGAACGCAATGTAAATCAGCCCTAAAACCTTGAAGATAATGGTAAACAGTAGGACCAGTGACATGATTGTTATAGCTCAGGGTTTTTTTGGAGCATACACTTCTGTGAAGGAAAACCTTTATTGAGAAAACGCGTAACAGCTGAAAATGGAGACTCCGAGATGCACAACAGACACTGTGGTAGCAAAGTATCACTTGAGGACTGTAAAATACTGTATATTTACAAAAATATCTGTGTTTACACTGTGGATTTTTCTTGCTGGGTAGCCCTTCTAAGGCTGTTTTTGTGCCTGTGAAATGCTCATGCTCCAGTAAATTACAGTGATCCAGCAACGTGGCTCCTTAGCTGTGGTGGCGTTGGCGTGGATTTCCAGGGATAGGTTTGGGAAGGGCCCTCTGGAGACTCCTGCTGTGCTTCCAGGGCCTAGCAAGGCTCCCTGATGGCCACCAGTTCCTGCCCTTCCCACCCTTCTGCTGGGAAGTCCTAAAATGATACTTCACAGAAAACTAAAGGACATTTTTTTTTTCTGCTTATTTCCAGCTTTTCACAGAATTGCACTTTTCCATATATGATCACGGATAGGCAATTTTAAAACGATGACTTATGTCCACACAGTCTCCCTCTAGTAAATAAAAGCATACTGTTTAAGGAGATTTCCTCTTCTGAGAAAGGAATGCTTAATGAAGTTCTATTATCCACTTCTTATCTTTTCCAGCAAAATATTTATTAAATTCTTAGGTGGATCCTAATAGGGAAATTTGTAAGAAGTGCTCTGTGATTTGTATCACAAAGCCTTCATGGAAACTGGGATAATTTTTTCACCTATTTGTGTTTCCATTCAGTTTTAAATACAATAGTTTTCCTGTATTTAAGCTGGAGTCTGTTCTTTCCCATACACTCATTTATGGCTGGGAAAATACAGCTTTGCAGCTGGATTTCTTTACTCAGTATGCTCTGGTACTTTCTTTGTTTCTGCACTTTGTTATAATATCATTTTCACCTGCTTATTTTTATATAGTGTATATTTTATCTGTAATACCAAGCCTTTCTTTCTGCCTCAGGCAGTCTGACAGCCAAGTTCCACGTTGTTCCTTTCAGTTATTGCAGATCTTTTGGTTTTCTCTTTTGGGTTTTGGAACAATGAATTTTTGAGCAATCTCTTCCACTCTCCTTATTGAGATATAGAATATTGTTGCACCTGTGTTACTACAACAGATCGTTCCTGTACAGCAGGTAGCTTGAGACACAGTAAGGCCATTTTAAAACATTTTTTTATTCCTGGCAGAAAACAGTTTTGTTATATCTGTTGGAGAGGCTCATTTTTGGCAGTTCCCAAATGCAGGATGGGGGAAAAGATGTTACAGAAATGACCTGGAAATCTAGTGAATACTCTTTCAGTATTTCAGTGTGAATTCAGTGGAATTCACAGTAACTCACGTGAGAAAATATTCATGTCTGGTCATAACCAAGAAACAGTATTTCAGAAATTTCAAAATTTGAGTTGACAGTGGAGAAAGAAAGGACTGAAGATTAGAGGTGAAGAGCCATTAGAGCACAGCTCAGTGGAAAGCAGAAATCTGATCCTCCTTTTACTTAAGGCACTATTATTGTGTTGAGTCTATTGAGTTGCGTTAAGTTCTAGGAGTTTCGGGAGATGGTTTCAAGTCATCCCACATAGCTGAGTACTTGTATTCACTTCATAAATAGCCTTAACCCAATGAAGACTGTTGTAACCACCCAGTTTCTTGGGCAGGTATTCCCTGATCACTGGCAAAATTTTCCCCATCACTCAAAATCAAAGAGAGGGGAAAAGTCTGTGCATTTTTAACTATTTTATAAGGCCCCAGAAGACAGAGAAGTTTTAGATGCCTGGAGCTTTTTGGCATTTGGAAGCCAGCAGTATCCACCAACAATCAGATTTCGTAACAAACTTCCTTTCAAAATTGGTTCAAAAGTTTGGAATAGAATGTTATATATAATTAGAAGTAAAGAGCTACCATAGCAATATATATAAAATCATGCCCTTAAGTAAGATGAATCCAGGGGAAGAGAGGATTCCTGTACACTTGCTAATACTAATTCTCTTTGTTCATGTCTTAAAGCATCTATTTCTGGAGTGTAAGAGCACCTGGGATTCATTTCATCTTTCTAGTGTTTCTCTTTGAATTTAAATGAGTCTTGCATAAGCTCAGCAAATACCCTAGAAACACTTCTTAATGTTTGGAGTTTGGGAAGCTGAATTATATGCTTGCACAGCATTCTAGTCCTGGGGTAAAAGTTCAATCTCACATCTCTAAAGCAGAATTTCTCTAAAAGCTGTCTGTCATTTCACAGATTAATTCATTTTACCATTTGATTACCTACACTTGTATTCAAACTTTGCTATTGACTAAGCAGATTTTCCTAAATAAGTATATTTGCAGTAGTGTTAGCTAAGCAGCTGAAACAGTTCTCCAACTACAGTCAAATAATTATTGTTTAATATTTCACCTGTGTCATATAGATGCTCCTTTTCAAAGTATAACACACAGCTGTAAGTGTCATTTCAAAAATCCTGTTAAAAGTACCCCCATACAAATGAGGAGTTTCTAGGTAGATTAACATCACTGATGAGAGCTAATGCATTTCTAAAACTCTGTGGAGCTCTTACAAGGTGTTATAGAGCACAATCTGGTTTATGAAAGATGAATAAAGCCAGTAGAGAAATGGAATTCAGCATCTGCACTAGCTATTTACTAAATAAATAAATAATGATAATCCAGAATTAATTATGCTTTATGCTACATTATAATGAGTTCTTCATTAAAATGTATACTCTCATGGAAGCTAAACAAGACTTATTCAAAGCTAATGCCAATGACTTATTTTTTTAAACATTAATTTAGTCAATTTGTTATGTATTTAAATCTGGAGCAGGAATAATCTACCTATATTCACCATTGTTTTGAAGTCTGTGCATTTTAAAGAGATAACCACAGATACTGTCAGTGTTACACTTTTAAATTTGTTTCTCTTTGGTTTATAACACCCAGGATATACTTAGCATTTGGTACTTTTCTATGTGACCCCTAGAAGAAATTCCTTAGATTGGATTATTTGATTTGTAAATCTGCAGTCATAGATAGGGCTTTATGCCAGAAGGTAGGAAACTCTTAAGAAAGGAGTTTTTGCTTCTTCAATGTAAAAGTTTGTGAATTTTGACCCAAGTCCATTATGGGGGAACCATTTGATACTGCATTATAAAAGATTTGTTCACAAACAGAATCTGTAAAAACAGGAAATCTGTGTTTGCTGGAAGGTGGGGTTCTTTCAAAACAGGGGAGAGGATGTGTTTGGGGGTGGGTGGTTGGATCTCTTTGCTTGATGGTAAAATCTTGCTGAGATGTAGACCTTGGTCTGCTGACCATGTTTCTGTGTTTCTCCTGAGTTCACATAGCAGATTTCCTTGTTATATAACCCAAAAGAAAGCCTTCTGAGCAAGCAGGAGTTGTACTGTCCTTTCTTTGTCATTGCCTTGTTTCTAAGTTCTTGTGTTTGTTCAGATGTTTTTATTATGGATATAACTGACCAAATTTTAAAGGGCTAGAAAAAGTTGTGTTCCTTACTCACAAAGAAAATCTTTAGAGAAAAATTATCCTTGGACTTCTCTTACATCATTCTGGTGCTTAGTGAAAATGTGTTCTGTGGCTTCCTGGTTAGTGAGAGACCTAAAATTAGTTTAAAAAGTAAGGTGACAGCCTCTCCAGACTGTGTATGGTGTAGATTTTGAGGCTGGATATAAATCCAGCTATTTTAGAGCTACTGCTCCTGTCTCACCAACTACGTGGGCAACAGGGATGAGCCTGGGTGGGCACTACCTGGGCTTGAGCTAAGGCTGCAAGATGCATTTTAGAATAAAACCAGGGCTGTAATCCAAACACCAGCCAGAAAAAGCACTGGCTTAAGGATCTCTCAGAGGAAAATTTGAGACAAACTGCAAGGTCTTCAGTAAAATATTTGTTTGTTCAGAACTGGGTGGGATATTTGCAATGCTAGATTAGTTAGTAGCAGTTATGTTGAGGAATAAATTCCTCTGATTACAAGAATAACCAAGTTAGAAAGATCCATGTGTTAGGATGGACAGTCAGGCAGGCAAACTATTCTGGAATGTAAAGTAATAAAGTAATATATGAAATGTAAAGTTAATACAGTTAAGTGGAATGGAAAACAACTCTGCTCTGTGTTAAACCTTGATTACATCTGTGAATTAATGCTAAAGCAGTTTAAGATTATGGTTAATTGTATTCCAAACATATTGCTAATGTTTTCTCTTCCTTCTTATGCATTTTTTCCCCATTTTGGGCATTGGATGGCAGGATCCCCAATATGCACTGTAATTGCATTTCATGAGTTACTCAAGAGAGGAGCTTTCAAAATAGAGTTTTCATTCGTTTATTCATTGTGGAGGTAGCTGAGAGGGGGCTGTGCTTTACAAGCTTTACAAGCTCTGTTGGTTTGGCGCGCTCAGATTTTTCTTTAGAAATCCCCAAGCATAGAATTGCTTCTAGTAGGAGCGAGTGCTTTGGAAACTTTGGAAACATTGCATTACCATTTTTGTAATGGTTTTTCATGCTCCTGAAATTCTGGAACCTGTCTGGGCTAAGAAAGAAATAGACTAGCTAAAGCCAGGATTATGCATGATGATTCAATTTTTGGTCTTTTATATTCTCAGCTTGTCATTCAGAATAGTATTTTATTTATAAGGCAGAACCAGCATTCACTGATGTAAGCAAAGAGAACTGAGGGATTAGTAATTTGCATCTCTGCATCTAATTGCATTAGATTTGCATCTCTGTTTTATAGATTTACTGAAATAGGTAATTTATACAGAAAATAGTGTCTTGACACAATATGAGAGGATAAAGCATAAACACATCCACTTGTAATCCCTGCAGGGCCATGCTGAAACTGTAGTTTGTGTTTGGACAGAAAGGCTCGAATTTCATCTCTTCTGTGATTCTTTTCCTATTACAATCTTTATTCAACAGGCAGATGTATGAATGTAACCCATTTTAGTTATCAGCAGAACATGAATGCACTTTGTACATTCTCAAGTATCTTCTTTCAAGAAGAGCATAATTCCAGCTCAGAGTTTACTTCACAAGTTTATGCTTCCTAATTTCTCTCATGTTTTTTCTCGAAATTACAAGTGAACCAAGAATAGCCATCATCCACCTGCTTACCTGCTATGTCTGCTAGAGGACCTAGAAAGATTAGGAATAAAGATTTGATTTTTGAAAGATCCTGAACGATTTCAGTGGGATGCATGTGTCAGTATAAAATAATGGCACTGAATGTCACAGAGTTTATGTGCATCTGAAGTTGTAGAGAGACATTTTACAGTAAACATATTTTGCAGGACATCTTGATGGTACCACTCATTTTCTTTCATGACTACATAATGCATGTCCAGTTTTTAGACTTCTCTGGTGACAGTGTGTGGATAAGGATTTACACTTCGATGCCAATGATAAAGTTCATGGAGGAGCACAGATAAACTCTCTAAGCATGGTGCAGATTTTGGTACAAGCACCAGTTGAGTTTGTGCTATTTAGTTTCAGTTTAGTTACCAGACAAGGAAGGCCTGTGGCTGATTAATCATTTTTAAATTATTTTGGAAAGGGCAATTTGCCACAATTGTTCTACTCTGTGAATGGAAACATTACGTGACTTGTTCCTGCAGTGCAGCCAGACTATGGGAAGGCTGACTTGTTAATTAAATTAAAAACAAGTCAGTTACACAGGGTGTTTTTAAGCAGGCAGGAGAAGGAGAAATCCCTGTTATTGTGGGATGAGTTCTACGTCCTGCAGAGAGACAAGGGGAATTAGGGGGATACCAGAGTTGCAAACTTGGTTACTTCTCTGAATTTTACTTGCATGATATTGACCCCTTCCAATCCCAATTTGTGACAGCCTCCTGGATACTGCACAGGAATAACTGGGGAAAGAAGTCTGTTTCCCACAAGCTAGGAAATGAGTAGGATGGCCAGCAAAGAATAATTGGAAGGATGGCTTCCAAATGATGGTTGCTGTGACATTCATTGCTGTTCCCTGAATCAGTGCTGCAGTTCATTGGGTGTTTTGGGGACACTCTAAGAGGGGTGCTAATAAAGAAACATCCACTATGCTTAGGAAAGTGATGGAAAGGAAGATTAACGTCTTAAATAGAATTTTTGGATGGAGAGGTCCCAGGAAATGTCTTAGAGACACATAGTTTCACTGCCTGTTTTTTTTGGTGTGGTTTTTTTCCCCTCCCTCTATTTTAAACAATGTATAGCAGGTTATATGTGAGCCAGGGACTCACTACATAAATATATGTACAGAGCACAGATTCTCATTACCAGCAGCAAGCACACCAAGGCTGTTCAATAATTGAAAGTATTTCAGGTTTGCTGTCAGAAGGCAATATAGGAATGGGTTTGGATTTAGGAAAATCACCTTTGGACATCAACCACTTTAGATTCTCCTCCCTACCCTCTTGTTTAAGTGAAACTATATATAAGCTTTGGTGGGATTAAACATAGGTTTTGTTTGTATTTTTAACATATCAGAAGAAAGGACCCCTGCAGTTTGGGGTTATACTACTTTATTCCTTGTTAATAATGGATTAAATAATCCAATGTATAAATGCAACCATCCATGAGTGGTTGTGTTAAAATCTGAAGGCTATTATTCAATTTATAGAGATCCCAGATAACTGAAGGCCCTCACAGAGCACTTCCTTTTGAATTAACAGCATGTTTTAAAGCGTGCTAAGTCTGTGCAGTTTGACTATTGATATTGAAGGGCTAAGAGAGCACTTAACTACTATTATGTATTCAAGAGAGGGGCTGTAGAGGCTCTCTTTAAATTCCCTCGTCAGAAGGGACAATAGAAACTAATATACACTATTATTGCACAACAGGAGCCTATTATTAGGTATTTCTGATCCATTTTCTGTGAGACATTTTCAAATAATCCATCACAGAACAATATTTCAGACCAGAACAAAAATAATGCTATTTCTGTCTGAAAATGGCAATATTAAATTACACTTTTAGAACAGCAAACCAAGAGTGGACATGGATTCCTTATGAGGATCCTCGATACACTTGCAAATCTCCTGATTTGTTCATGAGAGATGCAGCTTTATGGTTTTCTTCATGCATTGAACACCACAGTGTTTAGGAATAATAGCTCCTGCAAAAAGCATGAAGGGAAAGAGTGATCAGAATGATCAGAACTAACTCAGGGAGAACTAGCTATTATCCAGCTGGACTGGGAGAAAAAGAAAATGAAAATCACTGAATCAATAAAGACTGGGGTTTTTTTAGATTTAGATTAGGCTTTTAAAATAGGAGTTTATAATAATGTAAGCAAAATGAGACTCATATAGCTTCATTTTTTTACTCACTTTTTCCCGTGGCTTTGTTTGGGTTTCTTTGTTTGTAAATAGTATTAAAGAATGGATGAACTGGTACTTAGTTGTGAGAGGCAGTAAGAAGCTCCTTTTGGTAATACAACAGAAAAAATATGTGTAAAGAGCAGCTAATTTACCTGGAAAGCTGAGAGTACAATGGATTAGAGTAATGGAATCATCTCTAAATCTCCTTGTGTGTACTAAGTTACTTAGTTCCTGTATGAAAAACACTCATTTTATCCACCTCTGCCCTAAACCCCAGTGCAGCCCAGCCCTGGATATTGAGTTGGTTCATTCCTGCCATGGGAACGCTTCTGTGCTCACCCTCGTTGGGAAGTTTTGTGTGCAGCTGTGCTTCCTTAGGATTCCTGGAGGGAGAACAGCATTTTCCCCCGTGTCCCACTTTGTTGTGTCCCAGAGCAAACCCCCAATAAGCAATGTCTGTCCTCTTTTTTGTAATTCCCCCCAAAATTCTTGGACCATAAATACCAGCGCTGTAAATTGGAGACTTTTGGTTCCTGAGCCAGGCTGCTCATGCTGGGTACACGGTGAGGTGCTGCACTGTAGGCTCAGGTTCTCTGTCATGGTACATAAACTTCAAACCATTGCCAGGAAAGCTTTCTAGGAGTTTCAGCTGCTTCCTGTGACAGGAGAGAGCTGGGCCCAGCACCGAGGCCTTGCACCATTGCTAATTTTACACCAACAGCACGATTTTAGCTAATGGTATATGTATTTTTTCAGTAGAAAATGTTATTTCAGTTTATACTTCCTCAAACAGTACCATGAGACATTCCAGCTAATTGTGTAAATTCTTTTCAACTAATTTCAGATCTTTACTTCTAAGCTGACTGTAGTACTGGCTACACAGTGGTTCCAATATAAAGCTATTTTTAAAAGAAGGGGTTTAAAAATCCTGTATCATTTAGTGTGTGTGTCCACATGTTGATCCCTGGCGTTACTTCTTGGCTCTTTGAGGATTTGAGAAATACAGTGGTTTTTTAAGCTGTTTTATATGAGGCAGTGAGTACTCTGCAGCACCATGAGTACATTGGTATTTCTGTAGATCAGTGTATCTGCATCATGTAAATAACTGTACACAAAAAAAAATATTTTTGGAAGTATGAAAAAAATGAGGGGAAATGCATTTAGTCAGACATCTTGAAACCACTGGGAACTGAATTTTAAGTATTCTAAAAATATTAATGACTGCACATCACTTTTTCTCACAGTCCTGAATACTTTTAGAGTAATTATTTCTCAAAATAACTGTGGTGCTTCAGCAAAGGACTTCATCAAACAGTACATTCTTAATCATGGGCTGGAGGAGAAAACAGTGGAGGAAGAGAAGGATGAGTGGGAATAGTCTTTGATCTTGGGAAGTCTGGTTTTGTCCGTGCTGCCAGGCAGCATTCCAGGGCTGAGGCTGGGTCTCTGCAATGCCCCTGCCCCCAGGCTGCTCCCCTCAGTGTCCCCTCTGTCACTGCTCCCTCAAGACTTGATATTAAGATCTTTCTTTACAAAAACCCCAAATAAATCCTTTATTCCATCGCACTAGAATTCAGTGTTCTGGAGGAAAAATAATACTTTTTTCTTTTTTTCCCCATTGGGGAATTTATAGATTATTTTCATGTTCTGAGATTTATCCAAGATCTTACTGTAAATAATTTAATCTCCCCTCAGTTGTATGAATTGCAATTTAAATATTTTTAATACCAAAATTAGATGCAGAAGAAATAATCTTTTCTTACTAAAGTAAATTAAAAGTTCCATATTTTTTTCTAACCAAATCTAATAATAATGTTTTAGTTATCAGTATTAATATTATGTACAAATTCAAAGACAGATTGTCAAAATATAATTAGAAGGATCTGTGCAAAAAATTAAATACACTCTAGTAGCACAGATGAAAAAAGCATTTGTTTTGAAGTACTTTAATTGGAAATTAGATGACTAGAGTAGGGAAAATTAGATTTGTATGAGATGAAATCAGAAAAAGTACAACCATCTTAGCTCCAATGAGTAGGAAAACACCTATGGATCATGGAGGAAGCCAAGTGTTATCTAGGATTTATGGTGAATAATGTAAATGAACTGTAACCTTTGACTTCTAAAAATCTTTTGCTCTCTTTTCTGGACATACTTGAAATCATTATAGTTATATTATTCTTAAAACCTAATGAAAATGACTGATTTTCCTAATGTGTTTCTCTCAGCTGGATGAATGCCTCTGGGTCTTCAGCTCACTTTCATTTGCAGGCTTGTGCAGTTACTCAGGTTTTGAAGCATCTGTGTTGTTAAATTCATCCATATTCCAACACACACATTCCTGGGGTCAAACAAGTGGGTGGATAGGGCTTATTTATTTTTTTATTTTATATTTAACCTGAAAATCCTGCTTATAATTTGGATCTCAATAGCTGCACGTTCATTTGCCAGCTTCCACACAAGGACTGAAGGCTGAGAGAGATATCAATACAGTCAATGATGTGTTGTCTTAAAGAGAGGGGGAAATGAGCTTGTTTTATGTTTTATCTTTTATATTAGTTGTGGATGGCTGGAAAAAAGCAAACATCTCTAATTAGTTAAGGGTGTACTATTGTCTGGGAAGGTTAGCAGCATAGTAATTAATGAGATTTCCAGTAGTCACAGTCCTAGTTAAAGTGCATAAATTACAAGAATTACTTTATTACTCTTCAGTATTTCCAATATTTCTCCTTCAAGTGACAGCTGCAAGCAACAATCAAAGAATTTATTAATGGCAGAATTTTTTTTTTTTTAAATACAGTTTGAGAGAACTCCAGTCTGGTGAATGGAAGTTTAGAATTGCTCCTGTAATTCTGTGGAAAATGTGCCTACCATTTGTAATTAATCCTGTCCTTCCAAACACATTGGACTCAACTCAGTGCGGTTCCATTGCATGTCAATGCACAACATCTAAATTTCACAGATTCCATGAAAATTTGATGGGTTTGAATTGTGTGATTCACAAATCCTGACAGCTTGAGGCACGTCAGTGTGTGTGTGTATAAAATCCTGTGTGTGTATATACAGATATATGCACATATATCTGCAAACCAGATGTCTCATAGCCCACTTGTCTTGGTGGACTGTATTCCAGAAGTGAAGAAGTTTCTTTCCTGGTTGAAAGTACAGTTATTTCAACCTCTGATCAATGTTCAATCTCTATTCAGCTAAGACTGCTAAAATACAATTTTAAGAAAACCTAACGTGTTTTACTTACGTTCATTTAAAAGAAAAAAAGGAAATAACCATAAATTTGTGTCATTTGTTCAAAATGATATTTGCAGAAGTGTTGGTTTAAATGGATTTAGTTATCACTTTTACTTTTATTCCTTTGGGGGGAAAAAAAAAAAAAAGTTTTGTTTTATCTGATTTTGTTCTTAATCCTGAACCCAGCTTATTTACTGGAAAGTAAATTATATAATTATATTTGCACAAATATATTTGTGCATTCTCTGGGCAAAAACTACTGGATTCAGATGTGTCAGTGATCACTCAGTGGCAGTGGGAGCGATGCAGTGCAGGTCTCCCTGGCCTGCTGGCTGTGCTGGGAATGCTGCGCTGATTTTCTCGCTGTGCTGGCTCGAGGAGCCTCACTCCAGCCAGGGCCGGGGGGAGAGGAGGCAGTGGATGGGTGGGTGCTGCCATGGGCAGCAGTTCTGGGAGAAGCAGGGTGAGAGGGAGAGAGAGCAGCGGGGTGAGGCTGCGGGGCTGCGGGAGAACCGCGGCGTTGGTGTTCGGGGGCATGTCTGTGTTCTGCTTTTCCAATGTCAAACTGTGTTTGTTTGGGCTCTTTCTGCTTCGAAATCAAAGGGCAAAAAGTGCCTCTGGTTCAGTGCACTGCTCCGGTTGGGACTTGATTTCTGTTTTGAGATGAAAACTGAGGTTTAGTTGAAGTGCTCCAAAACCAGATACCACTCTCTCTCTCTTTCTTGTAGGCAGGGTGCTGCTGTGCCAGGCAAACCAGGAGGGATCTCCCGTGTACAGTGCCCCCAGTTCACTAGTATACACATCCACAAGTAAGCTAGTGTTATGGCTCGTTTCTTGTTCTGTTTTTTGACAAAAGCACATTAATGTGAATTAAGCCCCCTAAAAATGTCAACTTTCCCAACAGCTCTTGTTAAGGTAAATGTGGTGTTTATAAACATATGTAAATAATGTCGACTGATAATTCAGTGTTTTCAGTTGCATCTTTATTCTCAAAAGTGTATTTTATTTTAAAAAAGAGAAAAAAATTGCCTATATTGTGATGTTGTGCAGAAATGGTCAAAAGTTCTACAGTAACAGGGACTGTTTTTGGAATCCAGTACTGTTGCGTGCTCTGCATTTTGTGTGGAAGATGTTGTGTTTCTTCTTCTATCCTGCTCATAACTGTGATTTAATACACAAAACGTCTGTTACCATGCCCCCATTTGTTTGGGTCCAGAAGCAATTAGATATGAAGTCTTTTTTAACAAAAGGAACAGCCTGTAAGAAAGGGAAGATTTTGAGCCATAAAAAGCTGCCCTAATAAAAAGAGCAGAGACAAGCTGACATGATGGATGCTGCCATCAGCCATTTTTCCATGCAAAACTTTGGAGTAGAGATGTGTCCTCTGAAATTCTGAGCAGAAACCTCTTCTGAGAGTGGATTGGTGGTACCACTGATGCTCATTCTGGCATCTAGTGGGATGAGAAACCTGGAGCTGAATGCAGGAGCAGTAATTGCTACTCACAGCAGCCCTGGATCTGTGTTCATTGTAGTGCTCTGTAAAAAAAATACATGGTTTAATTTAACAGCATTATCAGATATGTTCTTTATGAAGATTGTATTCAATCCAGAATGCAATTCTACTCTCTTCGAGCTTATCTAGACTACTAAAATAATTATTTTTTAAAATTAAAACCAGGAATTAGGAGAAAAGAGTTCCATAGTGATCATCTCTACAGTCATGTAATTCTCCTATGTCAAACATTATCAATGGCATCCCTAGAGCTGCTGCTTTTCCAGGATTCATATGGGATCCCATTTAAATCAGGAGTCTGGAGTCTGCACATGCAGAGTGAACTAACCAAATGCATCAAGTGCGTTGAATTGCAAATTAAATTGTCAGTTAAGTCTGCATTTGCTTCCAGGTACTCCGAGAATATTTTCTTATATGTTCCCTTTCCCTAGCAGTGGGCTTTTTTTGCTTCTTACAGTAACACAGAGTTATGAAGTACTTACATAGTAAATTCATGCTCCTGTTTGCACTTTTTTAGTGCACTCATCCTTTTTGACTGACAATTGTTTTCCTAGAAAATGATCCAAACATTTAACTCATCTCACTAATAGGGAGCTTCTTTTAGAGAAGAGGGGGCAGTGTCTGTGATAATTTTCTGAACACTGCTCTTCTTTGAAAGCTTTTCGTAAGTTTACCCCATCGCTCCTATTGTGTCACTGAGTTGTACCCCAGGAATTTTATTGCTGGGATTGCTGTTTCCATCAGATGGTGTTTCCACTAATATTGATTCCCCAAAGAGACACTGTGAGCAAGCTGAGCTCTGGAGTTCACTGTTTCCATCATGTCTCCTGAGTCAGTTCTGTTAAAAAATCTTATTTTGCACTGGTGTTCCTTGAATAATGATATCCTAAAAAACACCTGTTTGTTTTCAATTATGCCAAATACATAAATAAGCAAGCTTTGCCTATCTGTCTCCTCCTGGGCAATGTGTAATATACAGTTTCATAACAGGCATTGCTGGTAGCCCTTGCAGTAGAAATTATTACACTTTTGTTGAATCTGTGTGTCAGCAAGTCATGATTTTTCCTTTTTATTATGTATAGAATTTCCTCTTGCTAAAATGCAGTTTCCCCTACAGGGTCACAACTCCTAATAACACAAAATTACTACAATTACTAAATATTGTAATTAGTTTTTAATTTCTCTTTATTACAAAACTTTCAATAAAGATGTAAAATAGCTTCATTACTATAGGAAATTCCACTAGAAGAGGATGAAAATGAAGGTTGACTTTTGTCTCGTTTATTTTATTAGTTTAAAGATCTTCTATATTCCACTTTTGTGCACATTTGTAATATTGGAATGATAACTGATAAGTCAACATTAGTGTCGAGGAGATGAATACTTGTAGTATTATCTTTCCATGTAGACAACAATATTGCAACCTTCCTTTTTGAATAATTTGTTAATCATTTATTCTGTTCCTGCTGATATTGTAACTGTGAGATATTTTACAACTGCTTACAATGTAAGAATTAAGAGGTTTTCAATTTGCAGTTTTTTAACAGAAGGGAAAGAGTCTGCCGAGATTTTTCTAAAGCTGCCTGAGATACCTGAAGTTCATTGAGTGCTAATGGCATTTAGGAGTTTTCAGATATTTGGAAGAGGGTAGTCCCCATTTTTCAAAGTGTTGTCTAACTTGACTGTTCATCTTTTGCTCCTGAGTTATAGGGCATGAAGGATTGGGACATGGTTATAAGATGGATTTTTCTTAATTTGGCTAGCTTGGTTTCTCCCTGAACTTCTTGATTTGTAATTTTACTGGCCACTGGTAGCCTCTGATGACTCTTTTACCCACTGACTCTCCAGAAAGCAGACTGCAATTCTTGGACCTACTCTTTCCCTTCTAATATTTTATTTCTCCAGGATGTATTTTATGTATCACACTCCACATTTCCCAGCACAATGATTAGTTATACCTCTGAATATGTCAGGAGATGGAAACATGGCTCTGCTTCCTTCCATCACTTCTGGCCCTTCGCATAATACCGAAAGAAATGAGCTGTTTCTTCTGCAAGCAGTGGAACAAATCAGCAGCAATGGTCTCTCATGCCTCATCTGTTCTCTTATGCTGAAAGAGAAGATGGGACCTGGATCAGTTTTTCATTTGCACATCTTTGTTGGAATAGATAATTTTTTATGTAGAAAGCAGAGTTTCAGCATGCCAATATGTTCCCATCCCTGTGTGGGACAGGTCCTGGGACAACCATGGCCGGGAAATCCAGGCAGGAAACCTTGGATGCTGTAGATTCCCACGGGACTGGCATCTCCAGGGCAGAACTGATACCACAGATTTCAGTTAAAGCCTTCATCATTGCCCTAATGCAGGATGCAGACAAGTATTGAAAGGAGTTCTGTGCAGCCAGGAATGATTGGAGTTCACCAAATCCCAGTGAGTCAGCACTCACTGGACTCTTCCCAGAGGCCCAGGGCATCTCACTGGAAGTAAATGAAACAGTTTGTGCATAACTGACAGGCTCTTTTTACCCTTACTTCTTTAGAATAGTTGCTTCCAGAGGGAATTTTAAAATCCTGAAGAAATTTGTGTCTACTGGTAAATAAGAAATGTGTCAAGAATAGTTTTGGAACTTTTGCAAATTGAGGCCATACAGGAGTAGGATCCATGAGAATATTAAGACCCTGCTGGACAAAAGGAAGATTTAAAAGAAGAAAAAAAATTCTTCTCTGAATGTCTGTATCACTGTTCTGCCAAGGGCAGTAACACAGCTGGGTATGTATGGTTCAAAAAGGCAAGAATACAAATCTGAATTTATGCAAAAACTTTAAGAAAATGTTTTGTGCCTGTTTTCCCTCATTTTTCTATAATGTAGAAGTGCTTGAAAATTAGAATGAACTAGAAGCTCTTGAGAACTAAAGCATGGGAAAGAAGGAAGATATGAAGTTGTAGAATTCTAAAGTAATTCAGGCTGGAAGGACCAGGTTGCACCAGAGCACCTCTAAGGATGGAGATTGCACAATTTTATGGGGTCATCTGTCCCTATGACTGAATGTCCTGGCAGTGGAAACCTCTCCTGTTGCAAGTGATGTTTGCTGTCCCTTGTCTTCCCAGCGTGTGCCTGCCTCTGTCCCCCTGATCACGTCCCTGTCCTTTGTGGCAGGGTGTGGAAGAGGAGATGCATTTCCAGCAGAAATCCTTGTGCTCTGGCGTGGCTCCCAGCACTCCTGGGCTTGCCCAGCCTCGCTGCTGTGGTGAGGCAGCAGCCTCAGGCTGTGCCTCCCATCCCTCAGGAATGTCCAGTTGTGCCAACCCAGGCCCCGTGGAGGCCAACGGGAGAGAGATGGAATTGAAAATTTAGAGGGAAATTCAAAGGCAGCTAAATAGTTTTACTCCCTACATCAGCCCTTTGATCTCTGAAACTTCTAGGCTTTATTTTCGCTCCAAGTAAGCATTAAGATACTCGAGTTACTGAGTGGATTTTTCTGAGCACACATTGAAGGGATAGTTCACTGTTAGCTACATGGGTAGCACACATGTATGGTAAAATATTTTAAGTTTCCCCCATGCCTTTTTTGAGAATGATGTGCAGATGAACCTCATTCATTTCCCAAATGTTTAGCATGCCCATAAAAGAGAATTTTTCCTTGACTTCAATGAGTACATTTTAAACTGAAGTCAATTTTGGCTTAGATTTCCTAAATGTTAGAGTTGTTTCATCTTCAGTAAGCCTGCTTATCAGCTCCTAAATAAATCTTTCATACTGCAATCAAGTAAAAGAATTAAAAGAAGAAAAATATGAAAATGCAAAATCCGATACTAATTCATTTTATTTTATCATACTCAAGGGCAAATGAAGTTGATGGCCCATTTTTTAATTGATATATTGATTACAATTTTGGAAGAAGTGGTGGTTGAAGTCAGCAAAAATGATTGAGGTGGTACAAACGCTTATAAATCTGTCCCACATTGTTCGTGTTCTTTAATTGTAATTGTCTGATAAAACTTCCATTGGTTTTTGTAATTAACCTAATGGTCTAAATGAATTTCCAGATCACTGGTTATTCATTTCAATATATAAAATGCCATTACATTGAGTTTAATTAATGCTAAGTAAGTTCACAGTCCATTGTACCATTAGAATAGAATTTTGTTGTTTTAACTGTTTAAATTATGAATATTATTTCCTCTCATCTTTTTTTTTGTCCCATTTGTGGACTTGAGTGTTCATTTTCTATTCATACTAAAATATCATAAACCCCTTATAATTAAAATATTTAAAACCCAATGCTCTTTAAGCTCACATCCTCAAAATATCAGTGTAGAGGTGGGATTTTTTATTTATTGTTTCAACTATTTTTAAACAGAATTCAGTCAGTGCCAAGCTCATAATCCCATGATATGCCCTAGAACATCTTATTTATCTTGATATTCCTTTCACAGAAGTACATATGACAGATAAGCACTCACCAGAGGATACTTTTGCTTTGCGTCAGACAGATATTAAAACAATAAACTATGTTACCCTGGGATTTTGGCTTATGAGCGACCAGCAAACAACAAGGCAAAGATGAGATGTTTGAGAAAGGTGGGAAGGCAATTCTTTTGGAAAATTCTCTGGAAACCTTTGGTCCTGTAATATTTTTGACAAGAAATATTTTTAATGCTGAAGGTTTTTTTTTTTTAAAGCAAATCAGGAGGACACGCTTTATTCCTTCAGAGGAGACATTAGAAGTGTCCCAAAATTATCCCAATATTCCTACTATTCCATGCATTATGTGCTAGGAGAGAAAGAAAATCTATGTCATAAGCATAAAGTATTAATTACATGATATGGAAATTTTGTTCTCTGTTGAAAACATTAGCACTTACATATAGCAGACATATGTCCTAGTTTTAAAAAGATTTTTTTGTCCTCTGGGTGTTTTGTTCAAATTCATAGATGGAGCACAGTTCAGGATCTTGCTTATAGAATGAATGGGGACAATCATGAATACACATTTTATATTTATAAAGAGCACATCCAAAAGTAGGATTTAGTGTATTTGAGGACTCACTGTGCTTCAGAAATGAAAAATAAGTCAAGCCTGGCTATGCAGTATGTCCTCGCTTTAGAAATAGGTTACTTGGTTTAGGAATATTAGCAAACGACAAAAAAAAATGTATGAAACTATTTTCATGTTGCTGGTTTCAGTGAAGACATTCCAGGTTTTATTTTCCTGTGGTGTTACTAATGGATTGAAGGAAGACCTTTGACACTTATATTGTGTTCTGGGATATTTTCAATACCAAGAAAATCACACAGGGAAAAGAGAAATTTTCAAAAGCTGATTCAAAGTGCGCTTCTGAGCCAAATCATTAGTGGAAGCATTTGGTTTGGAAACCTTGATTCTGTTGATTTTGTCAGGTTTAATCTGTTGCACACATTTAATTACTTGAAAATTTTACTGTAGTGATGGCAGTTTGCTGAAGGGTAGATGCTCCTGGCACTTGGTGTATCCTTCTCTGGGTTTTGTGTGTCAGTCATGGCTGACCTCATTCAATCCAAATGGACACATATTGCAATGACATCAGCAATTCCTTTGTTCTGATTTTAGTTTTGTAGTTTTTCTTCATTTAATTGTTTGGCAGGCTTGCCATTTTGAATTAGAATTTGGGTCAGGAACAGTTCAAAAAATGAGTATTCATGTGGTATAAATAATTTGCCAGCACAAATTATTTATTTCTGAATTGAACAGAGAAAGGTTCTGCAAATGAAACTTTTAGTTGGTCTGTGTTCTCTTAAGCTACATAGGAATGGGAGTTCACTTCATCCCTGATTGTATATATATCAGTGCATTGTATTTATACCTTGGTTTTGTCTGCTTCTTATTGCTTCGTAGGAAAAAGCTAGAGCACCCCTGCAAAGGAGGCTGTGATTGGGCCATTAATTAACCCAATTAATGATTGTAGGGCTGCAGTTCCTGAATGAGGGTGTAAAAACCCTGCCAAAGGGAAATGTCCATACATCTCAGAACAATCCCATATATGATTTCCAGGCTACAAAAACCTTATTAGTGAACATTTAGGGGTCAAACTATCTTTTGATGTGCTTCCTGAATTAACTGCCTTTATTTATGAAGAGAATCACCCAGTAGCAATCAGGAAAAATGTGCCAATTGCCCTTCCTGTTTGTATGTTGAATACAGAGGGTTTAAGTGAATGCTTAAATAAAGAAGATACCAATAATAAGTAGGAAGAGAATGACTTTCCATAATTCCTTCCCCAATATATAGAAATGTAGAGAAATGTTGATGTCATCTCATGTTAAAATGTCTCTAGGTTTTTAAACTCTGTTCTGTCCTTTTGAGTTGGGCCTTGCTTTGATGTGGTATAACACCCCTGATTTTTGAGTAGGAAAAAGTTAGTACAAAATTTAAAAAAATAAGTAAAACTGTATCCATATGCATTGCATTATATTCTTGATTTAAGTGTCTTCCTGTAAAATCAACCTCTTTGGTTGTTTTTTTTTTTTGTGTGTGGGTGGTGTTTTTTGGTTGTTGTTTTTGGGTTTTTTGGTTGGTTGATTGGTTGGGTTTTTTTGTAGTGTTGCCTGAAATTCCTCCTGCAGTATTTTTGATGTTTTATATCAGTATACATAGCTTTTCTGCAAGTATTTTCAGGATAACATTTATTTTACTTCCTGTTTTAAATCACTTATAAGTCATCACTAAAATACACTGTGCATGTCCAAAATCTGGCTTTCATTTTAAAGAGCCTTCCTGTTTACTGTCATTCTTTTGCTAATCTGTTTAGTGCTGGAGCAGTGTGTCTGAACGAGCAGGCTTAGGAATTTTGGAAAGAGAGACACATCCGGATTTGTCACTGGTGTTTTTTCCATTTATGCACAACCCTACATGTGGGTAGTGGGACATAGCTGGAAAGATAGTAAATTGTGGGGAATATCTCTGTCCTTTAGTTCAAATAATAAAAATTGTGTGTGGCCAAGGACCCAAGTTGAGAACCCAGGTGCCTTCCCTTGGCGTTCTGCTGTTGGTGGACACACAGACTTGGCCACTGTCCTGTGATTTAGGGCAATAGGACTTGTTCCTCTCAGAACACAGCTAAATAGTGAGAATTACATGTAGTAATTACATTTACTATGTACATTACCTTTAGATAGTGAGAATTACATTCAGTATTATCTTGCATCATGTTCTGTGATGCAATTGTACATCAGAGACCCCTTTGTGCACAGTCCTGGGTGCCACCTTCCCTGGCTCTGCATCCTGTAACCTCTCTGCTCTACTAATTTTTAGTACCAGACCCACAGTGTTGACTGTACATCTCAAGTCAACCTGTTTGTCAAATAGAGAACTCTTAATTTTGTGCTTTTCAGCTTAGCCTGTACGATTTGGTTTCAAATAAAGGCACACCTTAGTATCAGTCTATTTTGTAATGGTTGTTATTGAATCATGGCTCTTGGAACCATTCTTGGAAGCAAAATTCAACCTGAATTTCAGAGATAGTAAGTGCTTTTTAGGAGTTAACATTTTTAGTATCAGTATGATTTTGCAGGTGCAATTCTTTGTTTTGAAATTTTTTCCTTTATGGTTTGGATTAGGTTAACAGCTGGGTTTTTCCTCTATTACTTCCTGCCTAAATTGTTCCCAATGCATTCTGACAGTGCTCTTTTTACAGTTTAATAATTCTGTTGAGCATTAGGAATCCTTGTGTCATCTAAATAGTATTTCTTGTCACTATATAATTGACTTTCATAAACATTCAAATTACTAAATTTTGTCATCTCTTTTTAGCAGTGCTACTCTTCATACAGCTTTCCACAAGCATGGCCTTTTTCCTTTATCTTGGAAGTGGTGCTTTGTTAGACACAGGAGATTCTTCCATTTGCTTGAAACTTACAGCTGTCTATTAACTGGGAACACCAGACAAGATATTGATCACTTTGATCATCTATATTTGAAGATTGTTCTTTAATTTAAGATCAAACGTGTCTTCTCTGATCTCTACTGTTTCTTTTCCTTTATGACCTGTGTGATTTTTTACCTCCTGAGCCTTTCCTTTTTTTTAGTTGTTTCCTTTGCGAAAAGCCAACTGTTCTTTGTACCTCAACTATTTGTAATTTCAGCTATGCAGTACTCTCATTTTGTTTTAAGTACATCACTAGTAATTTCACCACCAGTTAGAGCATTTTTTTTTTAATTTGAAGGTGTAAGTTGGTGTCATTTCATAGCTTTACAAAAAGAGTTCTCAACCCTCTTACCCATTCCTTTGTATCCCTTCACAACCTCCATTTTATTCTGCTTGTTCTTGGAAACCTCTTGATGTCTTAGAGTGATGTCAGGTGGCTGCTTATGCAATCCAGTTAAAGAAGGATGAGGTATGAGGAAATTTCTGATAACCACAGAATCACTAAAAGGCCAAATCTGAGTGGCTGAGGTTGGAAGGTGGGGAGGACAATGAGCCCTCTGCAGGAGGGCCCCTTGCCTTCTCATGGAGAAGTCAGGCTGATAGCCTGAGGCATCCCTAAGATCAGCAACTCCCCTCAAGCTCATGGTGACCTGGGGGTCCAAAACCCCAGCTTGCCTTGCTTCCTTATGCAGAGAGCCTGTACCCACCCCTGTGTGTCCCTATAAAACCCCAGCCTCAGCCTCTGACCCCAGGAGCTTTCTGTCCCTGGCTCCCTTTGCAGAGACACTGATGATAAATCCAGCTCTGGGGATTTGCCATACAGACTCCTCTCTCTCTCGTTCCTGCATTGGCCTGGGGCTTCCAGCACAGAGCTGAAATCACAAGAGCTGAAATCACCACTCTGGGCTGATATCACTTGCTGGAATCCCCCCCAGCCAAGGCAGCACAGCTCTGCTCCTAGAAGGTGTTCTCTTGCAGACACACCTCTCTGGGAAGCATACAGGCCCCTGGGTGAAAGCCTCACCCAGCTGTCCTGCTGGATCAGGAAGGAACCCTGGAGAACATATTGTCCACTTCCTGCTCCAGCAGCAAAGCCTGGAGCAGGCTCTCCAGGACCATGCTCCAACAGCTTGTGAATGTCTCCAAGGATGGAGATCCTGCTGCCCCTCTGGGCAGCTATGCCCATGACCATGTGGAGAAAGCTTAGGCAGGACAATGAGACAGTCTCCAGGCTTGGGCATCAAGGTTTTTCTCAGAAGGTTATCAATTAATGGCATATCATGGTAGCAATATACAGAGAAACCAATAGGGGATTTTTATTGATACACGAGAAGAGAGGAAAGAAATAGTTCCATCTAGACTTAAAATACTAATAAAGTATATGGAAGTCATTGAAATAATAGATCAGTTAGATCTGGCAGCAACTTTAAGATAACCAAATGAAAAGTTTTGCACAAACAGTTAAATGTCTTCCTATTATTTAACATAGGAATAAATAGTAGGTTACTTTTGACTGAAATATTTAGTTTATGGAGTTTTGTTGTTGGCATTTGAATATATTTTGGTATGGAATAATATAAAAATCTGATTCTTCCCATCTCTGAGGCTGAAATATCTGAAAACAGTGTTTTAAGGCAGTTGTCTGTCCCCTTTCTAGCAATATTTACATGCACATCAGTATAAAAAGTTTCACCACATTTACGTGAAATTTGATGCAAATTTGGATTTGACAGGAAACTTAATGCAGTAGTGTTGTGTAAAGGGATTCAATTACAGTGTGCAGTGTTTTGTAAGTAACTGTCTTGCATAAAAAAGTTAATTAATCAGAGCTGTGTCAATTTCCTTGTGCCATGTCAATTTGCAGCAAGGTAATTAATCACTAATCGCCCAGCATGCAGCAAACTAAGGGACAATCCAGGAGTCATTTGTTGTTATTTTTTTTCAAATAAATGGCACACAGAGCCATGAAGAAACACATCTTGCCTTTCATAATATTTTTATTGACAGTTTTGCATGTTGTAATAGACTGCAGCAACAAGCAGCTGTAGTTCAATGGAATATGAATATTAAAGAAACAAATGAGAGCAGATTTATAGGCCATTGCTTTTCTGTTATGTCAGTTTTGAGATTACACTGAGCAAATGAACAGTGAAAAATTACTCTTCCATGTGGAGAATGATGATTAGACTTGTACATTAATTAGAGATTTTTGTTTTCCTTTTTAATGCATTTCAAATGAGAATGTCCTATAAGTAGGGATTTCTCCAAAATACAGATTTATTCATTCCTAAACAACAGCGTGTATTACTGGCATGCATTTTTTACAATAGTAAGGAAATAATTGGTCTATAATTTTAAGTATGGTTCAAAAAATAAATAGCTAGTGAAAGAAAGAAATAGAAGTGTCCAGTTTGGCTGTGTTTGATGTGTATGGGAAATTTCCTTTGAATGCAGTTAATTCACAACGAGTTCCCAGTCAAAATCATCTCACAAGTGACAGGTGAAGAAATGTATTTTCAGCCTGTAATTTTAAACACTGTGAACTTTGTAAATATTCTTTTTACCCTGAATTTGAAGTCTGTGTAGGTACATGTATTTATATAGAATTTAAATGCCTTTTCCTGTTAGAATCTGTATTAACAGAGTTTACATTTTGCTTGCAGTGTGCTTTGGTCCGTGTATTTAAATGTACAAATCCTCTTTAGCACAGTGTTTATAATTCTTTCAAAGAATGCCACTTAATAATACTTATTACTATTGCAGTGAAGGGGAAACACAGCTCACATTGGGATAAACTGCTGATTTTGTTTCTGAAATCTCAGATAATATCATATAGATTATTCTGCTTAGCCTTTCTCAGCATGCTACCCGTTATATCTCTTTGTTTTTAATTTATTGTGTTTCCTCAACGGGAATCCTCCTGAACAATGGGAATAATGTAAATGTGTCTCCCTGTCTCTCTAGCAGTTAAACTGTGCCGCAGTAAATTAGCGATAAAGCGATTCAAACACGACGTAACATTAAAATTCTTCACCATAAAACATTTGCAAACTCTTGGTGGCAGATGACCTGCTACTCTGTGCGGAGGAGGAGAGATTAGGAGTGATGAGAGGTAGATCTGCTCATCCATTTTGATGGCACACCTTTCTTGGGGCATATGGCACCCTCATACAAATTCAAACCGCAGCACAAATGTGAAGAATAATTGCCCATTAAAGTGGCTGTATATTTTTATGGCTTTGATACAAAATCTGCCCCCTGTTGTCTTTTGCATCTGCTGCTCTTTCATCTATCCCAAAGCTTTAAAACTTTAATACGCAATGTATAACCCTTAAGTATTTTTTGCCTGGTTATATTCTGCTTTTTGGGAGCTCAAGCTTTTCATTGTTCCTTCAGTGTTTGTTTCCCCAGGCCTGTGTTGAGATATGATGCCTACAAAGGGCACCTCCCTGTCTTGTTAATTTAATAAAAAATTAGTAAAACAAAATGCTTATATTACATCTTCTGGGGAAAATTAAGATTTAATTAAATTTCATCTGTGAACTCAAAGATTAAATTTTTCTTCCTTATGCTCATATTTACTTTTTGTATAGAATCATTAGTTATCTAAATTTTGCTGATATACTACCATGAATTCTGTTAATTCCAAAGGCCTTTTTATTTGCTTAAATGTGGCAATTTGCTGGTCATATTTCATGTTTGAAACCTAAACTGAATTTCTCTGAAGGAAGTACCCTGGCAGTGATGTTTACAAAGTGTAAGAGAAAACTTTGTAGACAATATTAATTGTAATAATACATTTTAAAATTGTATCCCCCTAAGTATAAAATAGAACAAACAAGTTTAAAGAAGAAATCTTACCAGCATAATGTTCTTGAAGCAATTTCATTTAGGCTGTAGTAGATGATTTGTATGATTTTGGATAATTACATTTAGCAAAGCCAAGCATTTCTACAGCATATTATTTATACTCTAATTTTTTTAACTTGAAAAATTAAAATTGCTGAGTGACTGTAGGAACTGAGTTTTGTGATTGTAGTCTCTTTCATATTTGAACAGCTGAATTAATATCTATAGAATGGATGGAGCCATTAGATGAAGATGTTAGTTATTTTTTATGGTTTGATGTTTGATTATATATTGTCCTTAGAAAAGTCTTTCTTTTTATAACCTCATGTTATCACCTCCTATCATCAACATGCATCTGGAGAAATCTGCCTTTTCTCAGTCACAGATCAGAAGAACTCCAGTCATCAAATTACTTTGATGAATTTAAGCTACTTTTGCTTAGAAGTGGGCTCAGATGCTTCCCTGCTGAGAGTCAAACACATTTTCAACCCCTTTACAATAGCATTTTCACTGACTGAGCTTCAGCAGCTTGGCACTGAGGCACTAAGGAAGGTTGACCTACAAAGTGTAAGTCATTAAAACCTCTACCCCTCCTGGCTACTATCTTCATTACTTTTGGGACTGGTTAATAGCATTTAATGCTTCCTGATGGGACAGCCCTTTTCATAAAATTCCTTTTATGAAGTCCATTCTTCAGTTGTGTTCTAATGCTGCCACTTCTGCTGGTTATTTTGGGGTAAGGATATTAAAAAGTTGGTAGCAAAATAAATTCTGTGATTATTACATATTCCTGCCCATCTGATTTCTCAGTTATGGGGTGAAGGAGTGTTATGGGGTTTTTTCCTGAACTCAAATCCAGGGCAACAAAATCTGTTGTTTATTTTACCTCTAATCTCAGTCTCTAATATTACTACCTGACAATAGAAAGTGTGTTTTCAGATACTCTGATTTTCAGATGGACCCAAACCCATTTTGGGGATGGATATCATTCTGTTATGAATAAACTCAACTGTTAGACCTCACCTGATTGTAAGGCCTGGCAATGCCTCTCTTAGTCCCACGTTTAGTTTCCATCATGTCTGATCCTCTTCCTCACAGAACTACACCTCACTGCTCTGCCTTCCACTCATTGCAGCTTAAATTTTTTAGTGCTTTGCTTTACTTTAAACATTTTATGCTCCGTGACTTTATTAAGAGAGCAATTCAAGGCAAGCATAGCAAAACAATTACATTACTTCAGGCTTCTCATTCAAAATCATCCTTTGTGTGCAGATCCTTTGAAAATTATAAAAAACCACTATCTTATCTTAGCATCTCCCATGACTGCTGAGCCTCCCTTAAAGGTTTTGGATTTGGTAAACTCTTATGGACTAAGTGACTCTCCCTGCTATCTCCATTTTGTTCCTTTTGTTAAGAGAAAGCATTCTTTCTCATAAAAATGTGATTAAAAAAAATATATATATTTTTGACTCATTTGTTGATGGGGCACTCTGCTTTTCCAGTGGCATTTCTTTGTGGAAAGCATTCACTGTCAAAGATTTGAGGTCAGTGACCCTCCTTGTAATTCTTTCCAAGGTGTGACTGCCATGAAGAATAAAGAGAATTTAGGATAAATGCTCAGTTGTTGCAAAATGTGTAGCTTAATATGTCTGTGTGAAAGCTGGTTTGAATGGTACAATTCAAAGGAAAAAATGTTCACAAACCACACTGGGGTTCATTCTTTCACAGAAGCATTTCCTCAGTGTCTCCCAACAATTCCAGTTGGTTTTAATTTATTGCTTAGGACCCTAAAAGAACAACTGCTGTAAATATTGCCAAACATAGATATTCATTATAAAGAATTAATTACTGGAACAGATCTCTGGGCAGGATTTTGCAGACCATGTCCTGCAAGCCCACAATGGTGTTACATATCTTACATTGCTGGAGCTTAGGCTGTTTTTTGAGTTAGCTGGATTTTCTCAATCACTTCTGTTCTTCCTGTGAAAGTGTGTTTTCTATCAATATTTAGAAAATTACAGATGCAAGTGAAGAAATTTTAACATTATCTGACTGAATTTTTTTTTTATTATAATGGCCATTTAGGTCAGTGAAATTTCTCTTAACTTTGACAGTTTAAGAGCATCCCTAAAGGCTACAGTTTACCATTTAACATGTCCACCATTTCAGATATCAGTTTTTCCTGGCTGTTCTGTCAAATCCATTTCCACTCATTTGCTTAAAAAAACTCTTCTGAACACTGGTTTGTTGGATTTTTTTATTTAGTTAGTTGTATTTTTATTTTTAATTAACAATCAATTTATTGGAGAAATTTAATTCTAGAAATGCCTTTTAGTTGGAAAGGAGTGATTTTTCTGAGACAGGCAGACTGCAACTGAGCATCCCTCTTGCACAAAGATAACTGCACTGGATTAAATCAGTTCTCCATCCAGTCCAACACCTGTAACTGGAAATGAGCAAAAACTGAATGTAGAAAGAAAAGAAAAGCTGTAAGACTGGAGGGAGTGTGTAGTTCTTTGAACGTTATGTAAAACTATCTTTTGCATTTTCCTCTGCATATTGTATTAATTTTTATACAAGGCTGTGTACTTGGAAAGGGACAGAAGTTGCAAGGTTCCAGCAGCAGATCATAATTCTGTCACTATTCTATTTACACTGGTCAATACTCAATCTTGTTGAATGTACAAAAGTACTTACAGCATCCACATTTCACAAAGGTGATGTATATGTTGTATTTCCTGTACAATTCCTTTAAGACATCTTAAATGCACTTGCTTGCAAAATTATCAACAGGATATCGAGTTCTGCAAGTTCATCTTCATTATTTTGACACATTGCTTTTATATTCCTTATAAAATATGGTATTTGCTCTTTCTAAGACAAATCTAGTTTATTTGCATAGCCACAAGGTTGGTTTATGTTGTATCACAGACATGTAAATCTTTGCAGAATTGCTGTGTAAACTTTTTGTTGGAGAGAAGAACATAGCAAAGCCCCAAAGCCGCAGCAGTAAGGCAGGAATAGAGAAATCACCATAATTAAAGTATTTGCCTTCACATGTTCAGCCAGTAAGGCCTAAAAGTTGTAAATTTTTTCATTTATTTTTTTCAAATTCAAGGCTTCTTTTAAAAATTCGATACTAAATGAGGATTGAAAGCAGTACATATTTCAGATATGAAAAGTTTTATACATCAGTATTTCCATTTGCTTGCTTTTTATTAGGGCTTTGCTAAGCAGTATTTGTTTCATTTCTTTATTTACATACTAGAAAAAAATAAACACAGTGAAGTACATCTGATATAACCTGATGACAACAGAGCTGGACTTGAATTCATCTATCTCACTGATGAATTAATTCCATTCAAGAAATACCTGTTCTAACATTGACATACAATACATGTACAAGGGAGAAATGAAGTAAGGAAGCACTGCTCAAACAACTGGTAGAGAAAGCCAAGTGGGAAGCTTTGTTTGTTGTTTTGGGGTGTTATTATTTTTTCAATTGAAAAGTTATCAAGAGAGAAGTTTTACAGAAAGAAAGCCTCTAATACTCTATTATTGTTCAATTTCTGATTAAAATATTTTAAGTCTCTCATGATAATTAATGTTCACAGGTTCAATGACAATATAAAAATGTGTGAGTTAATTTCTTAGTTATATGGTTAAGTTATTTCTGTTGGGTCTGAATATTATGTGGATTCAGAAGTATTCCTGATATACAACTCTTGCCTTTGAAGGACTGCAAGTTACTGTTATGTACTTGGTGCAACCCCAAAAAATGAGAAAAGAGAGGGAAAACTCTGCATTATTACACAGTTAAGAGCTGCTTAATAATCTAACTCTTGAACAAGAGCAAAGCTCTGTTCACTTGGCAGAATCACTGGATGATTTAGATGACTTGAGGTCACCTAAGTCTCTAATGTCTCACCCCCACTCAAAACAGGGCTGAATTTAGAAGACAGATCCAATAATGTGATGCAAATATCTCTGACAATATAAATCTGAGCCTGAACTTGGACCTTGGGAGTCTCCTGGTAGTAGTGTTGGCTGAGCCAGTCAGCACTTTTCAATAGTGTCCTCTGAGAAGCTCAGAGCCATATATGACACTGCCATCCAAATTCCCAGTTTGCCGCCTGCTCTTTGCATGCAGAGATTTGTGCGAAAAGATGAGTTAAAACCCTTGGGCGACTCCCTCGTCCAGCTACAGGCAGGCTTTTATACCATTACAACCCCCCTGCTGGCTCCAGAGTGTGGACACTGCACACTAACCCCTGTTCTTTTCCCTCTGCAGTGCCAGGATTTCCCTACCCTGCTGCGACCGCAGCTGCCGCGTACAGAGGTGCCCACCTACGAGGCCGAGGTCGCACGGTGTACAACACGTTCCGAGCAGCAGCCCCCCCTCCTCCCATCCCAGCCTACGGCGGGTAAGGAGCTCTGCTTCCCTCACCTCTGGCTCAGCATGGATCCCGGGAGCCTGGGCACTGTTCCCAGCCCTGCTGCATGCGGGTCGTGCCTGCCTGGCACCGGCGCCTCGCACAGCGGCTTGAAAAATGACTGTAATTTGTACTGCCATGCTTGGTGGCCTTAAGCATTTCAGATGTCACATATTGTTATGTAAATGCTCCCGCAAACGGAATGCTCCAGAACGGGGAGATTGTTTCGGCTGAAGGTATATTTTTGATGATTGCAAACATCTGGTTATTAAGGAGGTTGGATCGAGTTGACTTCTTTTTCTTCAAATCGCCTGCTGAAAGTTGTCTCTGCACCTGAAAGCTTAGTGCTGTGGGGTTTTTTTTATACATATATATATTTTATTGCAGTTTGCTTAGTTTTTCAAGTTGCCATCTTTGCCATGATAGAAATCTGGGGTGCTCCTCTCAGGACCATGGGCTTTGTGTATGTTTGCTTAAATAATGCCTTAAGATTTCGCTGTCAGTTGACTGCATTTGCTAAAATCAAGTAGTAAACTAAGGAACCAAGAAGAGGAATTCATAGTATTAATTTCTAGAAACCCTATAATCTTCTTTATTTCAGAAGATTGTTTGAGTTTTATGTATATTTTTGGGGCAAAGAAAGAAGAAGCAATTTCTCCTGTAGTTCTACAAAGGCTGACACAGAAAGGCTTTGTATGCTGCACTTAACACTTAAGAACCCTAATAATGTTAGGAAAAGATTTTCAGATGTAAAGAAATTGGGAAATCTGGAAAATCAGAAAACTTTGCAGATCTGAGGCCAGAGGAGTATTTTGCCATAAAAACTTGATTTGCCACTACCTCTCTGTAGAGCCTCTGGATCTTTCTGGGAAGGGGTCAGGAAGGGTTGGCATGGGCGGTGGGAGAAGCTGATATCTCTATCTCTCTCTCTCTCTCTCTCTCTCTTTTTTTTCTCTTTCTCTCTCCCTTCCCTCACTGAAATCCTGTTCAGCAGCTCCTTGACTCCCACTGGGGATGTCCCAGCAGGGGCTGCCAGTGCAACCCCTGTCCCCCTGCTCCATTCCAGTGGCTGATGGGTGCCGTGCACCGATTCCCACAGTTTCTCAGTAAACCTTGCTTCCATTAAGCCAAAACCAGCATTTTTTCCCAGACAAATTTGCTAATCTCGTCAGTCAGCCTTTGGGATGAGTTTTCAGGGATATATTTATACAGGCAGTTTGACCATTCTGTCACATTGGGCAATTATTATCTCAAAGAAAAACTATATTCTAAAACCTAGTGTAAAAATGATGCCACAAAATCAGGTTATTTTGTAAAAGTGTATTCTTTTGATTTGAGTGGTTTGTGCAGTTTATTAAAAAAGAACAGTGTTACCACTACTGGAGGAAGACACTTTTCTGAAGTTTGTCTGAATTACCTTTGGAAGAGGATGGTGCTCCCCCCCAAAGTTATCCCTCTGTTGTCATATTCTCAGTTAAAGTCAGTCCAGGCATTTGTACATGGCAAAGATGGAAACAAGTTCAGAATGCCAGCATTCAGAATTCCTCAGCTACCAAATGGATATTGCATCTAAAGGAAGTGGACTATCCATCTCTACCTTGTTTAAAAACAATTTCTTCAATTTGAACATAGAGTGCAATATGTAGCAAGATAACAGGGCAGGCCACTCAGATTCATGATGTCATTAACATTACATCTTAGTTAAATACAAAGTCATACAAAAATAATTGCCAGCTGTGTGTGATAGTTTTTGAATTGGACAATACTTTTTGGTTAGTATTTGCAAAATGAGTAAATGCTTTCTGACTAGTGAGTAATTTAAATTTGTCTTAATTTAAGAGGCCACATGTGGGTGCTCTATATGTATACATGTGTGGTATACACATTATTATAATTAGTGCACTGACTCAGCAGCAAGAATTCCATTTCCAAGTGCAGCACATGTATATCCTCATGTAATTGCACTGCTGATTGCCAGCATCTTTAGCAGTAAGTTAGATGTGTAAGCACAGAGAACTCCTGTGTAAGCCAGTGAAGAGGTTTTGCAATCAGGCCCAGCAGTGCTCCAACTGGACTGGTTTCCAGGCAGTCAGCTCAGCACCCACACTCCTCAGGAGGGTGGTTTGACAGGCTGGCTGAAGCTCCTTCCCTCTGTGCTCCTGCCAAATCTGGTTTCAGAGGGAGCTGTGCGTGGCACTGGTCACAGGTCTCATCACCTCCTTGCTTTCATGGCTTCCACCTGTCTGAGGGGAACCCTTGCTAATCTGGGGCTCACCTTGCCACAAAACATAATCTGACACTGCAAACGTTTTCAGTTACTAAGCCCTGTCTTAAATCTTGTAGGTCTTAGTTCAGATACTTAAGTTTCTCCATCCCCCTGTGCTCTCCAATAAGGTGCTACTTTCTGAATTGTCCATTTTGTAATTCATGTGTCAGTACAGAAGTTACACATATCTCTGTTGCACTGATCCACAGCTGGGCTAATGAAGTTTTATTTTCCCATAATTTCTTTGGCCTGGCATTTAGATCTCATGTTGGTATCTTCACTGATACAAGAGTGTAATGTGGAATTTCTGTGGGATTCATTGTTCTCTGCTCACCTCTTCTATCCTGTGACCCATCAAATAAGGAATTTCCATCAGAAAAAAAAAAATCCTTAATGGAATGAAATTATGAGAAAGTGTTTTTTGGTCACAACGTGAATAGAAGTCAAGGAAAATTATGAGATAATAAAGAGATCACAGAGAATGAATCAGCTTAGAGAAGGAAGCAAACAACTTGGAATATAATTTGTTGATAAGAAAAATGGAGTAAGTTTTGAATGCTGTTTTGCAATTAATTTAGTAGCAATTTCTTATTTTTCACTCAAGGAAGGAGCCCAGCCTTACAGCCAAACAAACAATTTCATACTTAAGTATTTTCAATCATTAAAAAAACAAACAAACAAACTACTACATTTTCCATAATGACAGATGGAATTTTAATAATAAATTTACACTAAAATCCATCAGTGTTTAGTTCAAAATTATTTCCTTTCAAGAAAGAACGTATGTGTAATTGCAAAATATAAAGCTGAAGACTGCAATTACCTTCTTTTATTTTCTTTTATTTCATTAACCTTAGATCTTGATCTACCTCTAGGTCTTGTGGTCATAAGCCAGGATGAATTATGGTGGTCTATTGAAAGGTGCCTTCTGCTGTGCCTCCCAATAACTGGAGAGCAGCAGACAGGCTTTGCTAGGTCCCAGGGAAATTGCTGGGTATAACCATATTTAATGCCATTATTTTCTTATAAATCAAAGAACAGCACATATGCTTTAAAATGTGTCATTTAAAAATGGAATTGCTGTTCATGAGATACATGGCACTAGCCCAGTAATTAAGGGATCCTTCACTTCTGAGTGAGACATTTCACAATTCCTTGAGATGGCATATTGTTTATTAGCTCATGGAAAGTACTTCACTTTTAGCATCTGTGGCACCATCTCTAATGCCTTGAAATATGAGAATTGCAGCTTACTTATAACTACATATAATTAATGTATGTATCATAAAATCCCCCTGACACTGAATGGGGATTAAAGCTTGATTTGTGTGAGAATACTGAACGCTGAAATTTAGAGTTGGGAAGTCTGCAGTGCATGGGGAGCTTAACCTCAAAATGGTGCAGCAGGAGAGGGGAACAAGGGATCTTTAATCTGTTGTCAAGAAAACCCAGAGGCGTGGTATATCTGGTAGGAGAGTGGTAGTAGATAGCATTAGTAGTGAAACTAATGAGAAGCCTTTCTGTTTTAGCATCCTTTGCTTTAAATTCTTCACAAGTTTAGTGTGTGATGACTTTGTCTTCACATTTCCTCTCTACTCCTTTCAGTTCTGATGAAGCTAACAGAGAATTAGCTTTCAGTCTGTATCTCCTCCTCCGCTGTCTTTCCTGGGAAAGCAGGGGAGAGCAATATGCTTTTTTCTCTTTGAAAAGAGCAGTTAAAAAAAAAACAAACCCAAAGCCAACCCTAAATAGAAGGCAAATTTGTGGGGAATGTGGATGAGAAATAACAAAGACTATTCAGAAACTGTTCCTCATGTTAAAATAAACATTTTCAAGTGCTACTTGCTGACTGATTCAAAATGAAAATAAGGCCTTTTTTTTTCTCAAGTCTTATTCTGAATTCCAAATTTAGGATTAGTATGAGTTACTACATCTACTCTCGTTGTTACAGGTTTTTCCCACTTGGGCTCGTGTAAACTTTTTCTTACTTTGGACTCTGTGTATACATGCAATTGTTGGAACAAAAAATGGGTTTTGCCAGCATATATTGATTCCTGTCTGCCAGCTTTGTTCTCTGCAGCAATGCCCTCAGTCAATATCACAAAGCAGATAATGTAACTTGTCTAAGGCCTAAATTGTTGAAACTGTTGAAATTGTTGAAAGGCAAGAAACTGGAATTAGAGAACATTCTAAAAAGTTGAAACTTCCTCTTACAAGAGTTTCAGTTCTATATTTACAGCACTTAAAACTCTATTACTAGAGTATGGAAAAGTGTTGCTTTAATTCTGACTTTGGTTTAAATAAGGCTGTAGCTGCATCTCTTCTATCATTTGTCTCATGGAGGCCTTAGGTAGAGGGTTCATGTTAGAGGTGATTTCCAGGCCAAGACCTGGACAGGGTAGGACAGGGAGGGTGACTCTCCCAGCAATCAGAAAACACAGACTGTTGCTCCTCAGCTGCTTTCTTGTAATTGTGCTGGAGAGCTAATGGTGAGCTGTGACCATTGCTGTGTCAGGGAAGGGAATCCCTGCTGAGAATGGCTACCTAGAACTGAGACTATTCAAAGTTAAAGAATACAGTCAGTATTTATTAAAGGCCTTTAATGGATACACCTTGGCCAGTGCAAAGCCTCACAGAGCCTATACCCAAGATGAATGAGGGTCGTGAGTTTTTCAGACAGATAAGTTTGGTCTGTTTGCATATCAGAGGTTAATTGTCCAATTACAGCTTCAGGTAACGAAGGCATTCCCCTGGTTTGCTTCTCCTCCCCCAATTCACTTTTGTTTTAATTTTTTGGGAGCCTGAGGCAGAGGGTATCCTTGGTTTTCAGGCCTGGAAGGATTGTTTTGTCTGACCAAAATGTGAAGAGAGTTTCCTAACACTCTATATGAAGTTCAGAGTTATACAATAATGCAGTGCAGGATCTGAAAAATATCAAAGTTAAAACTTAAGGTATCAGAATCAGGGGTGTGATGCCCATTTGTTCCCTTGAATCCATCACTGTGGATGAGCCCCAGGCTGAGTGTGCTCCCCTGGGCAGGATGTGTGTGGCTGAGGGCCATGGATCCTCATCTGCTGGGAAGTTTCTCAGCTAAGGTTTGTGTAATCAAGGACTGTCTTTTTATGTCATTGATAGATTATTCAACTCAATCCTTTTGAAAGATGAGGACAGAAAAATGATAATGAAGACGGATGTAGTTCTCCCAGGATATTAGAAAGGTGGAATCTAAACTAGTAAAGACTTTGTGTTAATATAGTTACAAAAAGTATTATAAGACACAGAGACTTAAATAAAAGAGCTAAACCTGTGAAAGACAGATGTAAAATAGCTGATGAGGAAAGAGTTTTCTATTTAGATAAAAATCATTTTAGAAAATGATTGCCACATATGATGTTATTTACATGCACATTTTCTTATTAAATCAAGATTTCTCACTTGTCTAGTTGTCTTTAGCACAATAAAATAATAAAATACAACTGAATAAATCCCCAAATTTATTCTTTTTAATGCCTCCATGAAGTGCATTAACACATCCATTCCTTGGATGAAGTAATCCAGATTTCAGTAATGTGGCTATTTGAAAATCCTGTGTTGTTTTTCAAGAAGCACAAGACTTACCTGTCTACCAGAATAATTTTTTAATATAAAGTGTAAAAGAAGCTGTTGTAAGATGGGTCCCTGTGTCATGCCTTTAGTCTCTTCTCATGCTCAAGACATCCCCTTAGTTTTCTGCTTAGAGCTTCAGAGAGAGAAAAAGGGATGATAAACCAAGCAAATTAAACCAAATTAACAACAACAAAATCTTGGAAATGTATATACTAAAGGAAGGAAAAGCAAAACTTAGTTCTTGGTGGTTTACACTTTGTACTTCTGATGAAGGATGCTGCTAGAAAATACCAGTTTGACTCTACTGATAAAATTCAATCAGGAATCAACAAATGACAAGGGCTCTGAATAGAGAAAATAGTCTCTGAAAAACCTGTGAGAAGTGTGAAGAATTATTTTTCCTCAAACTTCAGGAGAAGTNCTCTGAAAAACCTGTGAGAAGTGTTCAAACTTCAGGAGAAGCAGAAGGATTTTATTTAATATCACTGTCATAATGCAAGATCATAGAGAGGAAATAAGATAAAATCAGCTGATTTTTTTGTAGTGCAAGTTCTGCTTGGGACTGTTATCCTCATTTGCGTGATTCTGTCACTTCATCTTAATATTGGCCTTGTCTAATGATGGAGTTATGCATATATGTATCATTTCAGTGATGGGTACATTTTTCAGTGCAGTATTTATGAAGTGGTTTCATTTAGAACTCAAAATAAGTTTTTGTCTGTATTGTGACTGGAAGGAAGACTGGGGTGGATGAATGAACCTGTCCAAGATTACAACCAGCTGCACTTAGGAATGAAAAATTTATCAGCCCCTATTCATCTTTGCTGTATATCCACAGATCACCAAGAGAAGGGAGAAAAAAGCTTCTCTTTCTGACACATGCTTTCTCAAAAGCATTATTTTCTGAATAGCAATATTTAATAGTAATTGAGAGTAGGATGTTTGAATGTACAGTGATGGGTTGGCCTCGTCTGGCTGCCAGACCCTCACCCAGCTGTGCTCTCCTTCTCCCTCTCAAGAGTACAGGGGGAGAAAGGAGGATGGCAAAGCTCTTGTGTTGAGATAAAGACAGGGACATTTTGTACCAA
This sequence comes from Polioptila caerulea, assembly GCA_013397295.1. NCBI lineage: Eukaryota > Metazoa > Chordata > Aves > Passeriformes > Certhiidae > Polioptila > Polioptila caerulea. Next base: position 308,430 of record VYXF01005742.1, on the reverse strand, counting down.
TTGCCATCATGGCCAAAACAGACCTGACTTGAAAAATGAATTTCATTTCCTATTGAAGTGCAGTTAGATGGTTATGAACAGAGGTAGGACCTAAACCACCTTCCCCCAGCTGTTCCCCATCTCCAGCAGGAGTGGCACAGGGATGTGAGGACCCCAGGGCTGGGGCTGTGGGGCCCTCATATCCAGTAAACTCAATATTCTTTGTGTGTCATACCATCCAAGTCCTTCCATGCTGTCCATGATTGTCTGCTCCTACCTCACAGTCACGTGGAATGCGTTATTTCGTACGTGCAAACAGGTGAAGAAAAACATGGAGAGTTTTAAAATAAGCTGAGTATCCAAACCAAAACCAAAATGAAGGCACACTGCAGTGCAAGTAACAAGTTCTCTGAAAGCTGCCAGTGTAGACCACGTTTTGCATACTTTGCTCTGCAGACAGAATAAATAGAAAAATATATGAGTAAGAGTCTGACCCTACTGAAACAAATGGCAGACACTGATTTAGGTGGAGCTGAGTTTTCACCCGTTATTATTCCATAGCAAACTTTTATCATCAGTGTAATTTTATCCATGTCACTGTGTGCATGTATGCATATTTATGATTTTCTCAAGTGATTCTGACTTAGACACATACCAGCTCAGCCCTGTGGGGTTTGGTCATTGACCTCAAGAGATCAGTTATATTTCTGACATGAAAATTCTTGTTGGAATTGCAAAATGGCTTAGGCCAGCTACTTGGTAATAACTATTATTCCTAGATAATAGTATTCCTAAATTGAAAATATTATTGCAAAAAAAAAAAGCCTGTTGTTTTATTAGCTCTCATATTTAGCTCTTGAAGCAGCTTGGGTTGATTCTGATATTGGAAATACACATTTCTAGTTGCAGAACTGCCAAATGGATGGAAAATTGCAGGAATGACCTAATGGGTGTTAATTCTAGGCCACTGTTGTACAGTTCCAGTTTTATTTAATGTAATCATTTAGGCTGTCTTTGTCAAACTGTGTCATTTATCCTGAAGGGTTTAGAATCTTTCACTGTTTACACTGATGATTGATCTTAGCTGAAATGAAACCATCTCTGGGTGAACTGTTAACAGCGATGTTACCACATTTTTTTGAGAGAAGTTGTAATGTATCCAACCAACCAAAAGAGGGGAGCTCAGAGCCACTGGCATGTTTGCTAAAGCTATAAAATGCTCAAGTAGGCAAAGTTAATATTTTTTTTCATCAGAATAGCACCCTGAAATTCTCAATAGACCAGTTGTCACCATTGGTAATGTGCATCGAGCCAGCAATGCAGTTCCTATGGGTTCTCTCACATCTGTGTAGACTGAATATTGAGATTTGACCCAGTGGGTAGAACACCACCAGCGTCATTATTTCAGCCACTCCTCTCACCATTTCAGCTGAGATTGTGTTTAATTTGCCATCTAAGTAAGGAGAAGTTACCCTTCATTTCAGAGGGTCAGCACAATTGCAGGACAAGAAAGCAGTGCTTTAAGAGTTAGCTTTTTGCAAAGGTATTGAAACTGAATGTAAGATTGGCCCACTGAAAATTTTTATAGGAAAGAAAAAACGCTGTCAATATGTGATTTCTTAAAACTAAAACCAGGATTTTCTTTTCCAATCCTGCCATGCTTTGCCTTCCTTTGACTAAGCATTTGGCATACTTGATAAGATGATATATTTGGTAAAGGTTCACTTGTGATAATTACTACCAACCTCCTTAACCAATGTGAAGAGTGCCTTCCTTCCCCCTCCCCTCTGTTCTTGTGAGAGACTAACCTCAGCCGTGCAGGGGTTGGTGGCATTTGCATGTGGAAATGCACTAATATGGATGTTTTTCTTTGTGTGTGCATCCTTGCAGTGTTGTATACCAGGATGGATTTTATGGTGCAGACATTTATGTAAGTATTCATTGATGTGCATGCTGTCCTTGTACATTACCAGAGTCATTCTTTCTACAAGTTTGCTGCCTAGCTTGACTCTGTTTTGTCTATTTACCATCCCTTGCCTGTCAGAAAGAATTGAGAAGAATATCTCTCACATTGGAAGACCTTTATGTTCATTACATCTATCATTGTTCAGTGGAGCTGAATTAACTCTTCAATCAAATGCTGAATGAATGCAAAAAGATGTGAAAAACGTGTGTGTGTGTGTGGAGGGGGCGTCTCCCTTCGTAATTAAGTTCAAAGAAAAAATAAAGCAAAGCAGAAACATTCCTTTGCAAATCCCCACGAGCTCTTTTTAAAAAAAAGTCAAGGCAAACTGATTATTATTAATACTTGAAGTATGAAAGTACTTCATGGAGAGATACAGGTTTCCCAAAAGCAGCCAACACTGGGGATATGTAGGTGCCGTGGTGATAGTAGAGCTTACTCACATAGTAAATTTAGGATATGGCAATGTATTGTCTTTAATCTGAGTAGACTTCTAAAAATTGCACTTCCAAAATCCACTAATTTCAGTTTAAAGGAGATAGGTAGAGACTGCTGACAATACAAATGGATAATTTGTTAGGAAAGATTCATAGTCCTAGATCCATAATTATCTATGCACCTAATTGTTCACCATTTTCATCTTAAATAATATTTTTAACCTTTTTTTTTTTAAGTTTTCATACATTATTTTTTCTTGCCAACTATTTTGTCTTGAACTTGTGCAAATAGGCTCCATATGTCTGAGTATGCAAGAGGTTTCAAAGGGCTGAGGCTAAATTTCACTCTTCTAAAATTCTTATACCTAATGTGTAGATGTAAAATATTTCAGTAGTAGCAAGCAATATTTACTTTTGTTATTCTTTTAATAAGGCAGTCTGGTTATAAGTTACAGCTATCATCTTTGTTTCACCAGACAATTTTCTGTAACCTACTTGTACTGTTTCAGTTGAGCTAAAATGAGACAGATGAGTTGAAATTTATATGAATATTAAAAATTAAAAAGGTAATGCTAGGAAACATCCCTCGTGTTCATTATCAGCAATCTTGTAGAACTATTCCCAAGGGAACAGATTTTTGTTAGTAAGTTTTATATAAAGGCAAACAATTTGAATTTATGGATGAAGTAGGTTTTGTCTTTCTGATGGAGGTGGAAAGGCTGATTCTTATCTGAAAATTCATTTGTGCAGCTTAAAAACATATTTAAAATAAATTAGTGAGGGTTAAAGTTCCTATGTATTTATGTAGCCAGTGATGTTATCAGTAGATATTGTTTACAATACAAGAATCACCCACTGGCTAAAGGTTTGCTGGAGCCAAATAAGTGGCTCTGATCTCACCCAAAGATGCTGCTGCCCAATTTCTGAGCTGTATCGGACACATGTTACAGTGTGGAATTTCTTCAAGTGTGGTTTCCAATTTTCATGTTCCTTCAAACTGTCAAAGGAGTTTGACATCCATTTTGCTCAATTTACCAACCCAGAAATCTTCAGGGCCACAAGACATCTCTCTCAGGAGGGCTCCAGGTGAGAGAATAGGTGGGAACTAAATGTTACTGGAGCAGTTTGTGGGTTTGGAACCCACTGCTGCTGAAAGCCAGGAATATCTCGTTAGTTATTGACAGGATTATTTTTAAGTGGCCTCACACCCTCTTACAGACCTTAATACTTTGTTTCCAAATGGAGGGTGGATTCAATGAGAAAGATACTGAATAAATTACTAATTTCTAGTATAGCCTCAGTTTAGTTGTCTGCAATAGTGTGTGTAAGGAAATGGAATAACTACGCTGGTTTTCACTCAGTTGCAGCCTCATATTTCTCATTGCATATCTTTGTTCTCTTATATAGCAGATGACAGAATTAAAACACTCCTCTGGAAATTTAGTTTCATTATGATATACAAATCTTTTTATTTTAGAAATAATTTTTCTTCGCATTTGTGCCTTCTTGCATATAAAACATTTGCAGGGGAGACAGAGAGAGATAGAAAGAACTGACATAAATCAAATGAAACCTTAAAATTCACAGTGTATTAGTTCTTAGTGCAGCAGTTTGCAGCAGACCAAGTTATTTATTAAATCCCAATTGCTTATGACATTGTTCCACTCAGCTTTTCATTTTAAGTGCAAAGCTGAAGCTTTGTGGAAAGACAAATGCTCTGTGAAAAAAAGGAGAAAAAACATTTAAACAATGTAGGGCTTAATGGTAGATTGGAGAACAAGGAGCCTTAGAAATACCACAGAAGGCAAAAAAAGAGCCACACAATAGTGAAAAGTTGGATCAAGAATGTGCATTAATGGATGCATCAGAGTGGGTTTCGTCCTGCTCTGATTACACTGAGAAACAATCGATGGACTCTGCTGTTCTTTACATAACTTGGGATCAACAGACTTTGGTGAGAGAAACCACAGATTTAGGGGAAGGGAGGGAGGGAGCAGAGGCACAAAAAGATACTGGTTGGGTAAAAACTGCTAGGTGAACCAAGAACAGCAAATATCCAGAGCTGCTCAATCCTAACCAGTGAAATAGAAGAGATTAGAAATATAAAAATAGGTGGAAAGTACAGTCTAAAGTGAAAAATCAACAGCCATGATTCTAGCTGTAATATAATATATTCTATATTTCATATAATTCTATATAGAATGTAATAATCCTTCTGAAATAGCTGAGCTATTGAATTCCCTTTTAAATGTGCCTTTGAGTAGGAAAAATAAAGGAGATTATTAGGAAGTAAGGAAGACCTTTTAAAATTAAGTATTGATTCACTAAGAGAAAAAGTCATTAAAAGAGAATTAAAGTTGCCTGCCAGCAAATATAGAAGTTCTTAGATGAAGATTGACACCTGTGAAAATAAGAAAATACACTCCACAAAATGAAGCAAAAAATAGTGAGTCTCAGAAATATGCAGTGAGAATAATAGCTCTGCTTTATCTTAAATCTGTGCCTTTTTTTTGTTACCATTGTCATAAAGAATGTTTTCAGAATATGTCAGTCATCAATCCACACCTCAAATGTGGGAAGGCTCAGAAAATGACAACCTTCCACACCCTGTCACCAGCAGCTCCAGAAGCCCCTAGGTAATGGTTTAACCATGGCCATTAGTCAATCTTACTGCTCACAGCAGGGTTTTCTAAACTTCCCAAGATTCTGGACCTGTGATACTGCAGTTGCAGAGAATCCATGGGAAAATCTACATGTATAAATTTGGGGATTTTTTTCCTTTTCTTCCTTTTTATTTTTTTTTGAGCTGATGGGCAAGAATAAGGATGATTTTTATGGTCAGGGCTATGGAATGAGACTATTTCCTATTAGCTCTTGCCATCACCCTTAGCTCAAAGCCAGGATGGAGTTGGGGATGGAGGATTTATTTGTTTCCCAAGGGAAAAGCAGGTGGCAGTCCCTCAAAGCCAACAGGTCTCGTAAAAGGCACTGTTCTGATGTGCAAAACACGGATTTGCCCATAGCACTGGAGGTTTTCTTTCAAGAATTAAGGATTTTTTCTGTTTTACCCATGGAAGGGTGAGCCATTGGCTGGGACTCCCAGAAACAGAGCAGGAAGAGCAGAAATGACTTTCCCCAAGGAGCAGTTCTTTCCACAGCTCCGTGTGCTGGAGCCCTCCATGATACACTTTTAAAAGTTTGCATAGGTGGGAATGAAATGTTTTTTGATCTTGTCTTTCTTTGTGGTGTTAACTGCACATTCAAAAAGGTATCAGACCAATCCTGGTGATTGTATTTGGCTGGAATTAGTGCAGGTCGTGTCTGGATATTTTACCAAGAGTTTTTCTGAGGCAACAGCTATTTCTGGGAACACGAAATAGAAAAACCCCAAACCTTGCACACAGGCCAAGTCCACAGCTTGAGCCAGCACAAACTGGAGGTGGATTGTTTGTTTATTTTTAATTTTCCCAAAGTTTTACTCAGTGGACAGAACAAACGCTGTTTAAATCTCAATAGCATGTTAGTGGAGGAAAATGAGCTGACATTTTCTATATTCTGCAGCTCTGAATTTAATTCATGTAATTTTTAATACCATTTTTCTATTTGTAGTTAATAAGGCAGGTCTAATTCTCAATACTAGAGAAGATTCGGAACCTTGATTATTTTATGTTCACAAAATACTCTGAGATCCTTGAGTGAAAGGAAATATAGGAAGTATAAATTGAGGAAAATTAATTCTCAACATTCATATGAAATATTAAATATGTAGCTAACAGGAAAAAGAAATCTCAAAAAATACTCATCATTTACAGTCACTTTGTGTTTCATTGCATCTGAGATCATGAGAAAAAAGTGATTTGGCTATTTTATGAGGAGATGCACACATGTATATGTGATTTTGTAATCTCTAGATTCTGTCTGGGTAAGTTTTTTGTGGAAATTAGCCTTACTTTCTTTAAAATATTTTTTAAATGAAATTGTATTTAATTTTCTGTTCATTTTCATTTTATCATATCATATTCAAAATGTGTGTGATTTCTTTCTCAAATTGATTAAGCTTTCTCTATAAAAATCACCAACTAATCTCTGAGAGATCCTGCAGCTCTTTTTCTGTTTGCCTGAGCCAGAGATGTATAAAACATTGAGAGGAAAATTCTAATGAATTGCTCTGGGGAATTTGCCTAAATTCCTGCCTTACATCTTTCTTTCCATCCTTCCTTCCTCATTCAAATCATTCCATTTCTGTTTCTTTATAGAGCAGTGTTGCAGGAGCCTGTGTATGGCAATAAGTTACCACAGGTATGACACCCACTGATGGAAAAACCTCACCATGCTGGATGTAGACTCTGTCAAATAATACTGATACTCAAATAATTATGTGAGAAAATGGATTCTGTGTGTACAAATGGCAAAAATAGTCCTCCAATTTAATTTTATTTTCCAGATTCAGTCGCAGAGTCACAGATAGTGATGCTGTTGTTAAATTTTAAAACTGCTTAAGCTGCTGTAACACTGTTTTATCATTGTTCTGGAAGTAGCAAATATGGGAGCACAGAAGAGGCAGTAAACATTTTTTTCATTATAGTATCTGAATTTATTATTTTCAAAATAATAATCCAAAGCATAAAAGTCAGGTACTTTTTGCCTGAGTATAAATATAAGGGGAAAGAAAGAATTCCTAAAACAGTTCTAAAGCATAGGAACTGAAAATTGCTGATTTTAAAAATGTAATTATTGCATAATTTTGTTCTAATTATTTTATTTCAAAATATAGTCTGAAGTATGAGGATCATTATATAATGTTACTCAAGAGATGTAGTGAAGATTAATGATGTATTCTTCACCTAAGATATCAGCCAAGTTCAGAATTAGAGAAAAATCGTCAAGTAGAACTTGTTACAGAAGTTGAGTTCAGAGGTTTGAACTGGAATCCCACCTCAATTTTCAGTGTAAAGTGTTCCTCCAAGTATTTTCTTCCTGCAGTCATCAAAACTCACCTGAAGTAATTGAAGTAAAACAAGGAGAAAACTTGGTACAACATTAAAAGTGCAGAACACAAACCCCATAAAAATAATTTCCTTAAGCATATTTTAATGTTTGTATGATAGTTTATTTTAAAATTATGAATTCATGACATGGGATGGTTGGGAATTAGGTTTTCCCTGACACCCAAGTACATCCTGCTTTTTTAGTTCTCCCGAGAATTCAGGCAAATTCAATACCTTCAACCTCTTTTTATTTGTATTGCTTTATACTCATTCTTGCCAGGGCTCTCATAAATGTCAGACTGATTGCTGAATCCAAAACATCTTAATAAAGTTCAGAGTTGAGCTTCATTGTTCAGCAGCAATTCTTTGAAAGGAAATCAAAATGTAAGAATAAAAGGAATGCAGCTCTTGTGTTTAGGGAGCAAGAAAGGGTCTCTCATCACACCCTGACCAATTTTTGGTGATAGTTAAGTGAAGGAAACAAAACCAATCCTCACAGAGCCCACCAGATTTCAGATCAGCTGCTGTGGGAACAGCCTGTCTAATTTTTCTCCCATTCAACTCATGGTGGCCTGTTCTCAGTTTCATACTGTGGTTGGAGCTGTTATGTGTAGGGCTGGATTGACTTGGAGTGGCTCACTTTGAAATCACGGGTTTTAGGAGTGGACAGCAGGAGTTGGACACACTGGGGAACAGAACCATGTCAGACTTCAGGTCAGTCACACACTGCCAGGACTGGATCACGAAAACAAGTTCAGGAGCTTCCTCGTGTCAGCACACAGGGAAAAAAAAAAAGAAAGAAAAAAAGGGGGAGAAAAGATGTCACATGTCACAGAATCACCAGGTTGAAAGAGACCTTCAAGATCATCGAGTCCAACCCGTGCCCCAACACTCAACTAAACCATAGCACCAAGTGCCACATCCAGGTTTTTTTAAAACACACTCAGGGATGGTGACTCCACCACTTCCCCAGGCAGACCATTCCAGTATTTAGCCTTCAAAAACCAGGGGGCTAGAACAGATAAATTTGTATCATCTGTCACCTCTGTCACTTTGACAGAGGCCAGCCCCAGTGTGCAGTTTGAATTTCTCTGCTCTCAGCCTTGGCTCAGTTTGTACCTGGTGACATTATTCAATATCTAAACGTCTGTACATTCTTATCTGCAGCAGTGTCTGTCTGTTCTACATTTTTGACAGTGAATAGCCTTCTGTTGGTTTATAAAACTGAAATGATCTGAAATGAGAAGGTGTTTTGGCTCACTGTCTCTGTGTGTGCACAGAGGAGCACAGCAGAGGGCACGTGGGGGTTTAGGAGATTCTCATTCCTGCCTGATCCCAGGGCTTGTGTGACACAATTGCTGCTGGCAGAAAGCTGGCCAGGAGCAGGGAGGGACATGTCCTGTTCTCTGTGTGAGCACTTGAAAAAAAATCAGAAAGAATATTCTTCAAATAAGCTGACAATTCAAAGCCTGGAGTTTCTAATCAGCTGTCAGGGTATGTAAAACCTGTGTTTATTCTTAAGGTAATGTGGCATTGTCAGCTGAACGATTGATTTCCAAACCCAACCTGCTTTAAATCTTCAAATCCACATGTGTTAGGGATGAAAGCTGTTCTGCCAAGCAAAGTAGTAGAAGGGGAAATAGCTTGTAAAAATAGTTCAGATTGCTTTTCTGAAAAGAGTGAATTTTTATTTGCTAAATCAAAATAGAAAACCCACAAAAGTTACTGCAGTAAAAATGTTCTACTGTTACAGTGAAGGCTGGCACATCATGGCCTATTCTTCCTGCTTCAGCACAATATCTGGGGTGAATGCAGCCTTCCAAAAAAAAAAAAAAAAAGAAAAGAACCAATCCATTAAAGAGAACACTTCAGCAAAAGAGTGAATTTTATTCAAAGCTGAGCGAGCTGATACTGTCTTATCCAGCTCTTTGTTAGGGGGGAAGTAGGTGGGGAAGGCACCACAGCAGCCCCTGGCCCAGAGGGTGCTGGGGGGGAGAATTCTAATTGGGACGTAAATCGTGTTTGTGTTATCAGCGGGCCTGGGCTGGGGCTGTTAATTGGCATGCTGAGATCATTTGGAAATGGTTGATATAACACCACGGTCCATTGAACAGGAAGCTCTGCTGTTTTCACAGTTTGATAATCAATGCATCACTGCACTCAATTCCTTTCCAATGTGTGTTTGTTTGTCCTGTTTGCTTAATTGAACAGCTGGAATTACTGTTACATACAACTGAATGTTAATTCATGGGAGAAGAGAATTTTGCTTCTTCATTATAATTTTATGTATAAATTGGAAACCTATGTAACATTAAGTGTTAATTGAGTGCACAAATTCATAGGTTTAATCAACCAGGCATGATAAATCATATTTTGTACAAAAAAAGAATTGATTATTAGCTGAGTTTGTCTTTTAAGTTTAGCACTACTTTGTGAATATACATACACTTTGTTCTTATGAACAATTGCTGCTTGAAAACTTGGAGAAGAATCCAGTATTGTCTTGTAAGAAAGCTTACACTGATCAATATTGTTCATTGCCTTCTCCTGATCTCTGGGACAAATCTTAAAAAGTTGATGGTGCTCAATTTTGCTTAATGATTCACCAAAATGTTTTCCTTAACATTTCACTGCAGTATTTCCTATGCATTTAACTGAACTGCAGCATGACTGTACTCTTTCAATCGTTGTCAAATGTTGCAGAATGTGATTTAAGGTGCCACAGCAATGCAGTTAGAGCGTGAGTTTGTGTTTCAGGGTGGTTATGCTGCCTACCGGTATGCCCAGCCTGCCACTGCCACTGCAGCTGCCTACAGTGACAGGTAAGAACTCCTTTCCTGCTCAGAAATATTTGACCAGTGGAAGTTGAAGATGATTCAATAAATTTGCCTTGTTGAAGTCTCATAACTGTCTTGTTGCTCTGCAGATAATTGTGATATCTAAAGCAGGCTGTTTTACTATAATCCATGAATAGCCATAAATTGAGAGACTTTAGGCCTTAATTGAGAATCAGGCATGAGATGTGCACATTCCCAAGCTGTAGATCCTCCAGTTAATGTCTGTTACTCTTGTACAATGTAGATAAAGAAATGTTCAGATTCATGATGGTCTCCTACTAAGGATCATTATTTGTCTTAGGAGTATTATTTCAGTTGATTTAGAACCTTGAGCCCATTGAGTGCCCTCAATTCTCATTGACATTGTTTGAGTCAGTGGAAATTGAGAATCAACTGTGTCTAAGCTTGAACTGTCCAATGCAAAACAGTATTTCTTCCCATTTGTTTTCTTAACAGGCCTTTGATTTTTTTCAATACTTGAGAAAAAAAAATACCAAAAAAGAAAAGTTATTTTTCTTTTACTCTGTGTTTTTATCCTCAAAATGTAAACCACATTTGATGGAAACAATATCAGGAATGGAAGATCATTAAAATTTGCACATTCAAAGACTTAACTCTTATCAACTAAGAGTGATGTCACATATATTAGTGTGTCTTATTGAAAGATGGATGTTGGAATCCCTTAGAAGTCAATGTCTAAATTGCTGTTGACTTCAGTAGGAACAGAACTTGATCAAATTGCATGAAATTAACTCTTTGCAGTGTGTGGACATGATTTTGTAATGAGAAGGATTATCCTACATTTTCTTTATAAACTGTACCCTTAAAATCTATTCTGTTTTGAAGGTTTTTCAAGTCCTTGAGGAGTGCTCCCTCATAAAGGGAGGGTGTTTATGGTGGTAGAGACACACATACAATTTGCTTCATAATGGCAGTGAGAAGTGAGGTAACACTTCTCATTACCTGATACAAGAAAATTTTCCCTTGGAATCATGGAAATCAATTCTTAAGCCTCAAATACATATTGAAAAATTTCTTTAATGCTAAATTAGACAGTGCCACAAATGCTTCTGTTTCCTAAAGAAATCAAGAGATTAAGAAATTCTAGTGCACAATTTCTTAGATTGAAGCGCTGTTCATGGATTCTGTATTTTTAGAACCAAGTCCCATGGTATGAATGTTACAAAGCTATGCATGCATATTTGCCTTTCAAGTGCTTATTCTGGGTAATGAAGACACATTTTTTTAAAGTTATGTGAATAAAGTAATTTGCATGTATGGCTGAGGCATGCTGTGTCAGACAGGTAAGCAAGCTACTTTTTATTGATTTGGGGTCAGTAATACCAACTAGATCTGCGCTGTGTGCACTTTGTTGGCAATGTACTATTTCTACTTAGGGGAGCCTATGCAGGTGAAGTGCTTCTCAGTAGTTTCATTTCATTTCCACAAAGGTTTGTTAGCATGTCACAGCTCTAGGGTTTTAATGTGAGCTTTTCTGTAATGCAAAACAACTCCTGCTTCTAAAAGCCTACTAAACCAAAAGGACAAAATTAGAAATAACCTCCTGTGGTCAGCCAGGTTTTGCCAGCTATCGCTCAGGTGTCCCTGGATCGTTTTATAGGCTGTTTGTTTATCTTAATTGAACCAATGCATTACACAGAGAAACTGAACAATATCAAGCTGACTTTTAAATGCTTTAATTATGAATTGATGTGCCTTCTCATTAACCAGATCAAAGGCTGTAAGATAAAATATCAGTTGGTCACATGTTCTCCTACGGGCAGAGAGTCAACATCACAAAGAGTTATGCTGCCAGGAAGGTAAAGGATTTGTTTAGGAAGACAGTGCTCTTAAATGCTGTAAAGAAAGCTGGAGATGGCATCAGTAGTAATGCAGTTGTCAGAATCCTTAATTATTTTTTAAAAAAAAATGTCTAATTTTCAGATACACTTTGTGTATAATTAGAATTGCAATAACCTATCTCTGCTTGCATAATTTTAGATATCTTAAATGAATTTTTTATCTTTCGGATTTTTTTTAATTTATCTTCTCTTTTTAAATGTGGTTAAGCCTCAACTTCGATCTGCTTCCCCCAAATGAATATGTTTTCTTGTCTTAATTACAAATCTCACAACTGAATTTCTTTACAAGAGAATCCCAAAACTAGGATCGAGAACAAAACACATAACAATCTGCTCAAACATTTCTTTGCATGTGGGAAACTATGTGCAAACATGGATACCTCTGATTACTCACAACTACAGCCTAATTTGAATATCTTTTTGTTAATTTTAAAATTAATTTAATTTAGCTACTTTTGTGAAATTATTATTGAAAGTGCTAAAATATAAATTAAATATAATTCAGCACAACTGCTCGTATCTGCTCTTCTCAATGTAATTATCATCTACTCTCCTCTCCCAACACTGAAGATTCCATATCTCCTTATACACTTTAGTGTTCATATGGTCCTCGATTTAATTTAGTTACACATGAACTACATTTACTGTTTGTATAAAAAATGATGCCCAAAGAAATTCAATGAGTAGCACTGGAGCAGTGACATATCATGGAAATACTACATACTTATTTAAAAAATGAGAAAAAAAATTTTTTTTGGTCACCACTTATATTCATTTTTAATGGCAGTGTTCCATATTTGAAAGGCTTCTTAAGTCAGGAGATGGAAAGAGATGGAAATCTTTAGATTTGAGACACGTTTTGGTAAATTAAAAATAAAGGTTGACAGAAAGATTTGGGACTCCAGAACCAGTAGACCGTGTCGACTGATAATGATCACTGTGAGAGGGCTCTATTTGAAGAAATGCAATGGTATCCTTGTTTGTCACAGTTGGAAATATTGCTGGAAATAGGCAAGAAACAGATGCACAGGGGAGAATCAGGTGGCAAGGAAATACCATTAAACCAATCAATGCAAACCCTGAAGTATTTGTCAAGACAGATCATGTACTCCTAAACCAAATTTCACAACAGGTGTAGGCCTGGCAGATCTCGCCAGTCATTTCTTAGGATTATAAAACAAGGCCAACAAAGAAACAGGTACATTTTGTTTTATTTATGAAACCATACAATGGATGCAAACTCCAAATTCATTTTTTTTATACTGTCTGATCTATCATATATTAAATTGCACGTGCAGATTTGAAGGTCTTTGCAGAAGAGGATCAAAAAAACTTACGTTCAACTTGCCAAGATTTAAAATATTTCTGATAAGTTTTCCAATTAGTTTAAGTCCTAAAAGGAGACCTATTGGTCTATATATATTCTTCACCGCTCTGGAACTTACCTGGCAAACTCTCTAAACTGAGCATATTTGAAAAAAAAAAATATTGTAAGGATGTACAAAAGACACTAAATCAGATGTCGATAAAATGTTTGTACAGCTCTTATTCATCTTTCATGCGATATTTAATAAAGAAATAAATAAATGCAAAATAGTTGTTAGACTTTTGTCCAAGTCTGAGGTAAGAGAAACTAGCAAGGTCATCCAGTTTTGTATTCCTGGGGTAGAAGGAGTCAGAGCATGGCAGTGGAGCGTATTGTCATTTTGTCATTGCATGTTCACTTGGTGTTGCTGGTATGTCTGTAATGCTGTACTGGATTTGACAGATCCATCACATAGCTCAGTGAATGGCTTGCTTGAATTAAGCCTATGGGCAGACTTATTCACATTGATTGGCTATTGGTTTTGTGTTTTATGATTTGATTATTGCATCTTCGATTGGAGTAAGAAAAATGTTCCTTTTGCGCATATTAACGTTGTCAGCAGTATTTATGCAAGTGTGTCTGGGAGTGCAATGAGCAGAGCCCTGACAGGAGGAAGGCAGCCCTGTCTGAGAGGCAGAGTCACCTCCCTGTGATGCTTGCTGTTCCCGTGCAGGGCCCAGGTGTGTTTATACATGGATGGTGCTGTATCCATATATACACACACATCCCATCCATCACACACACACACGGACACAGGGGGCTGCTCTGGGCATCCCCTTCTATAACACAGTGCCAGATTCAAAACTCACTCCAAACTATGGGGACATTCCCACTGACCCCTTTGTTGTCTGGATTAAATCCCTCATCACTGGAAGCTGACTTTTTTTTTTTTTTTTTTGCTTTTTTGTTTTGTTTTGTTTTTTTTTTTTTTAATAAAATAAGGCATAATCCAAAATATTTTGCAAGTAACACTTCGTAGTAAAAATTATGTTTTGTTTTTTTCCTCCCACTATCAATTTGTGTTATATGTTCTGTGGCTTTACCTAGGGTTTTATGACATTTGAGAGAGAAGGTATTGTCATATGAAAATTATGTATCTTCCAGATCTGAAATCTTACTCCTGATAAAATCCTGACATTCTAATAGTTTACATTTTTAACATGTCTTTGTGGAGCATTCAGTGTTTTCAAAGCAGTAGTGTCAGCAGAAATAGTTTAGTATATTTTCCAGTTCTCTTTGGGCAAGTAGTTGAAAGTAATACTTGATATTTGTGCTCAGGTTATCCTAAAATAGAATAGGTACAGTTTTGATTTAATAGTAAACATGTTCATTAAACAATGAAAATATAAAGTGAGGAGTAAAAAACCACAAAATATAAAATGTGAGCTTCTATAGCTGAGGGAGGTTTTTATTATATTCTGGATTATATCATCTTCCATTTTATGATTAAACAATGAAAATCACTATAGTTTTATTCAAATTATTTTCTCTTATTGAAGATTACTAGAGATATATACTAAAAATTAAGGGGTTGATTGCATATAAAATATAATAACATCTTGAGCCAGAATTTAATTTTCCATTAAATAATTTTATAGAAGCATAAATGTTTTAAAATCTAGTACCACATTCATTTCATGATTGTACCTTCTTAGATTAAGGAGAAAGAGCTTTTTTTTTTTTTTAGTTTCTAAAGGAATCAGATTGGCAGAGGAAAAAAGTTAGAATTTACTGGTAACTTATCAACTTCCATCTGGAACCTTCAGACATTTGTGTATTTTTCTATCCCAGTGGAATCTTAAATGGAAAGGTTTGGGGGATGATCCATTAGGAGGAATTGTACAGCCCATATTGTAGGCTGCTCAAATTTTGACAAGGAAAAGGCTCAGTTAGCCCCTTGACCATGCACAGAGGTTGTGTTTAGCTTTTCTAACAGCAACAGAGGATACGTTTGACACTTCTGAACATGCTTAGATTTGATGTGGTGATGCTTTATTGGGCTAGTTGTTTTTCCTTTGGACAATCCTGTATGGTAGCTAACGCTTCTTTATTCCCTATTATTGCAAACAAAAATCAAATTATTGGCTTGCCTGTTACAGAGAGGCAGTGGGTTTGGCCATCTACCTGTTAGAGCTTTATGCCTGCGTGAGGTCTGGCAAACTAGAGGATCACTGGTGTCACATGAATATTTCATAATCCATTCCCATCCCAGTTCATTCAGAGTTTTGGGGATGACTGGAGTTTATGACTCATAGTATAACCATAACAGTACCTTTTAGTGAAGAGTTAGAAAGTAAAAGTGGGTGAATATGAATATAGAAAATGTTATAGGGAGGAAAAAAAAAAAATCAACGCGTTTGAAATTTCATGAGCAGGGCCTTTAATGTAGTACATTTTGACAGGAATTTCCTGCAATGAAAGTATGTTGCATAGGGTACTTTCCAATAACTGAAACATGGTTTGTTCTAAAATATTGCAGATATGATATTTTTGGGGGAGACTCAGTGAGTAACATTAAAGGAGGAGAACATTGCAGACAATTACATTTCATAGAAATCCATTTCTAGGAAGCTGCTTTGGTATTTTAATACATTCCTCTACTGGGTGGAATTAACCTGTTTACTGGTACTTTGAAGGCTTGATTCACCTGTGTGTAGTTTGACTATTCATGTATCATCCAGGGGACTGCTAAAACTCCTCCACCAGTTCAGAACTGAGGGGATACAGTAGGGAAAAAGCTTAGTGCTACTGCCCAGTAGCTACTTCATGGTAAACGCCAATTATTAAACTTCTGTCGTGTCAGAGCTGGTTTCATTCAAACCCTGCTTCTCCTTCTCTTACCTGTAATCTCCATTCTCATTCATTGCAGTATCAAGGGATATTTTAGGAATCCCTGCAGACAAGGAAAGGCTTGGCTATTACTGTGAAATCTGTTTTGACATCCAAGCTGGAAATAATGGAGAAAAAACTGGGAGAGAAGGTAGAGGTAGACTAAAGCCCAGATTTCCATACCTGGCTTCCTGATGTGCTCAGTACTTTTGCTGCCAGGTTCTCCTGGAATGTAGGGAGAGCTGTTAAATGCTCATCGTGTTCCAAAAAAAACCCCAAAAAACAAACAGTGCACCTATTCTGCCCTTTCTATCTCAGCTTCAGTATCTTGTCTTGGTTTTGTTTAATTCATCCAGCCTACATCTGGTTATGTAGCATGACTTTTAACCTAGGAGTTCATTATTCTAATGTAAAAGCTCATAGTAAATAACTGTGATTATGAATATATTAATTGGATGAATTTTCATACCTTTTCTCTAAAAGGAGAGGGGGAAAGGACTGGTTAAGACTTTTAAAGTAGGAATTATCTCATTACTAGCTCATAGAACCTTATTTGCTCTTAGAGGATATTGGAAGAAAGTGCAAATTTAAACTTTCTCAGGGTTGTATTCAGCAGACTGGATAAATACGAAGTTGGGGAGTTACTAAAACATTGATTCCTGATGCAGCAGACCAAAGCTGTTACAGTCCATTGGGTCACTGCCTGTGACATGATAGACCATAACAGCTCCTTTGGACATGTCAGTGGCTAATTACACACTCTCAGTTCTCAGATCATTGGCTGGAGAGACCACAAAGAGGCAGATTAGAACGTGCTCTAAGTGTTGTCAACCTGAGTGCTGTAAAACCAAGGAGGAATTAAGAGCATTGTGCAGGAGGCAGGCAGAAGATAAAGGAATGAAATGTTATTAATAAAACTGGGAAGACGTGGATATAATCTGTATGGATTAGCCGTGTAATTTGCAGTGTGCTCTGGCAAGGTGACTGAGTATTAGAAGAACAAACTTTAAATAACAATGTTGATCGAATTAATCAAGAAAGTGGCAATTTACACTCTTGCATGTTTTTACTGTAGCATTTCACACCTCTGAGGAGTATAAAGCATTTAATTAGATATTTAAATGGATTTTTTTTTTCATATTCCTTTGGGCTTGTCAAACTTCTGATACTCTAGGAACCAACCTGAGGCAAATATCAGATTGTAAGAATGCTGCAGGAGTGGGAATAGAATGTTTATCCATGTATACTAAAGAATTTTTTTTTGTGAAAATTGCTGTAGGGTGTTTAATATATATGCATAAATAAAATAAAATAAAATAAAAAGTAAGGACTTTATGTAAACCAAACCTGTACCAGCTTCTAGATTTCATTTTGTTTTTCATTAATGAATTCTTAAATAATCCTGGCAACATTTTCATGTATATGGTATTTTAGTTAAAGTATGAAAAAAATTACGCTGTCCACTAATTTGTAAAGTCATTACAAACTTAATATAATGTAAAGGGAAAGAATCATTATTCATAATCGCTGTAGTTTATAATTATACCTCTATTTGTTAGGAAACTTATAGTGGATAAAAATGGTAGTTATTAGAAAACCACTAATTGCTGTGAAATCAGAAACAAATAGAATGTATATTTTTGAGGCATTATTTTAAGGATGCCATGAGATACACAAAGAACAAATCCCCCACAAGGCTGACTTCAAAATGTTCTTTGTTCTAAAGAGAATGAGCAATATGTCCAAAATATAGTAATAATAAAAATTTTCAAATATAAATATTAGGACTTCAAATATAGCCTTAATTTAGCAGTTCTTGATCATAATGACATCGATTTATGTTGCTGACATGGAGCTTTTCAGAAATAAAATTACTGCACTACTTCCTCAAATATTTAAGTGCATAGACTGTGTTAATCACACTAAAAGGCCAATAATTTTTGAGCAGTTCTGCCGCTGAGATCAGTATGAATTCTGCTACAGATTGGTGTGGTTTTCAGAATTTCACCTAGGTTTAGGTTTTATTTTAAAATGTCCAGATCTACTTAAAGAAATACTCATCTTTAGACTCTGTATATTGCATTATTTATAACAAATAATTTCATACTAGGTATAACGTATTGAATGATCAGACATCAAAAAATTCCACTGAGGTAGCAGGTAATATGAGTTAAACTCAAGACTATTTGTATAGCTCTGATTTAAAAAAAGAAAAAAAAAATCAGGAAAAAAAATTGTAGATCTAAAATATGAAAGGTGAAAGAGCTTCAGATTTTCCCATTGGTTGTGATGTAAGATAGTGTCCACATTCTGACAATATATTAAAAAGAAGCTTTTTTTCCAACAACAGTACTAAGTTGGAAGGTTGCATCTATTTGCTAGAAAATTTCCTTATACTGACTTTGAGGGCAAATGGAAGGAGAGAGAGAGGGACTTTGAATCCAAGACACAGCCATGGCAGAATTATTGTATCCTCCCTGTGTGCAGAGCAGACATTCCTCCAATCTGTTTTACAGCATCAGTATTGGATTGTGCTAAAAGGAATTGGAGTGGGTTGTTTAGCTAGTTCAATATCAGGGCTACAAAAAAATGCCTGCCCATCTGCTGGGGAAAGCCTGAGATAAGAATACAGATTATGAGAAAGCACCTTCTGTTGACCATTTTTCCCTTTAGGTTTTTTTACTCCCTTTAGGTTTTTGGGTTGGTTGTTTTTTTCTCTCTGAGTAAATGAAATAATACAGGCATACCACTGGGCTTGGGAATGCACATTTCCATTGGTGTCCAGAAAAGCTGTGGGTTTTTTGTGTTTTTGTTTTTTTTTTTTTTTTTTTTTTTTCTTGAAGGCATGTTTTTCCAATTGCAAAAGTACTTCTTAATATTAAAACAAATTATTTCTGGTCAAGAAGTTGTGTGATTGGTAGCAGGATGAAACTTAATGAGAGATTTTGTTTCTTCCTCCTCTCCTGCTGGCTTTGGCACTCTGAATTTTGCTAGAGACATCCTGTCATTGGCAAACAGACACTGGAATGTCCTGTACTGAGCACTAAGAGGATGCAGATGAGAGCAATGCAGAGGTGACAAATGTGGCAGGGGGATGAAGGGCTGGGTTGAGCTGTCTGGAAACAGGGCTGGAGTGCCATTTCAGCAGCCCTGGGACATAAGAGGGACCCTGGGAGGTGAGAGAGACACAGCACCTTCTGCAGTGGCAGCTGAGCCCGGCCAGATGGACGAGCTGCCTCTGCTTGGGCAGCACAGAGCAGCTTTGGTGCTTTCTATGCAGCACTAGCTATGGAAATCACTGCATTTGTTTCTTTTGAGTCAGGGCTTTCCTATAACTGCTTCCAAAGCCTGCCTCGAAATTTCAGGAAAGGAATGGTCAGGAATGACGGGTGTAGGAGAGCATTATCTTGGGAGGAGGAAAGCAGAGGATGTCAGTGAAAGCCAAACATCTTCCTCTCTGTCTTGGCATCATTGTGGGTTAGGCTGAGCAAGAAATTCTACAGAGAAAAAGAACCTGACATTGAACAAATTAGTTAATTACCTTCCTAAGGCACGTCAGGTCAAACAAGTTACTGTTAGTGTTGTTGAAGCTTGATACTGCATGAATTATTTATAGTTTTATTCTTATTTCATTTAATATATCATATAGGTATGGCTGTGAAGTTGTTTAGTTGTCTTTGTGTTGTGATTCAAATGCTATGGGTATGGTAATGTACTTTGATCTTACAGTAATGGGAATATAAAGCATGATAATAGCAAAATCAACCTTCTAATTACAGTTATTATGCTAATATTAAAAAAGTTTAAATTCTTTGATAGCCTTGATATTTAAATTTAGGACACCAGCAGGAGAGAGTTGAGAAGGACTTAATAAAATGATTACAAAGGAAAACTTTGTCCATCCTTGAATATTGTAGAAACCATTCAAGGAGCCAGCAGTCAGCTAGATTAAAATTCATAGTGAAAAAACCCTCAGCATCAGAGTCCTCACAAGAGCAGCAAAACCTTACTGTTTAGAGCACAAAAGAAATATATAATAGCTTTAATAATATAATGGAGAAATATACAGGTGCAACACATATAACTCTGCTGGGAAAAATCCTTGCTGCACGCAGTAGGTAGCAGCGGATCCTTGGGGAAACAGTCTGGAGCAGCTCCAGGAAGGGAAGTCAGTGCTTTTGGTTGAGCTGCATCAATTTTACCAGCTGAGATTCTTATCCCTGAGTTCTAAATACTGGCTTTGTTTGTCAGTCCCATGGCAGCCCTACCAGAAAAAGTCAACTGATTAAATATAGTTTAAATCTTCCCATCGTAACTTCCGTTCAATATTGTGTTTGCTTTCATCCTAATTTTTGGTGTTCTGGGGCTCTGCCCTGTTTCCAGCAGTTGCTGTATTTTTGGACAGGGATCCGAACCTCTGTGCTAAGCAAAATTATTTCTATCTAGTTTTGTGAAGTTTGTCAGCAAAGCCCAGGAATTCAGGTCTAGGAAGCATAATCATTGTATGTTAGTGGATTATAATTTCTTTTACATTTCAGTTTTCCTAGAGCCAGTGCAAATAAGTTCTTCATATTCCCTTTGACCTCTAGTATGGCTTCCATTTGAAGGAAGCTCTGTGCTGCTGAGGAGCAGGGACTGGAAGCTTCTGGTGTCATGGGTGAAATCTGTGTGTGCCAAAATTTTGCTCTCAGTCATGTGCTGTGTGAAACAGTGGTGAGAAGTCCGAGTGCCACCCAGCATTTTGGGGAGAGGAGAGGACACTCACTGGCCCCGTGTGCCCTGCATGGGTTTCCCACCCATAATGACCTAAGCTGGTGAATTCCCAGACACCTGGAAGCTCTGTACACGTCAGGAGCAGCAGGGCCAGTGACTGCAGCAGAGAAAGGTGGTGGGAAGCTGGGGCGTTTTGAAGAGTGAGGACTAGTGCAGACATGGAGGAGCTCATCCCTTCCCAGGGCAGGATGAGTCCATGGAAACTTTTAGGGGGTAGCAGTTTATTCTGAACTTAGGTTGGAATTGTGTTTTGTGATAGTTACATCCCCCAAGTCATTAAAAAGTGTGTCTGAGACCCGTTCTCTGAATGTCTTCCTATCTTCCACTTCCAGGTTCTGAATTTTCCAGTAGTAAAGTGGGCAGATCACTTATGGGTCAGGTATTTCTTCACAGAGGTACTTGTGTCTATTAGCCATCCAAAGGAAGGACAAGGCTTCTGTGATTAAAGAACTTAAATACCTCAATATATATCTCTATTCTATAGTATGGCATGTTTTCCCCAGTTTCAAGGGGAGAGAAAGAAAGCATATAATGTATTGGATATGCAAAAAGTCTGCTGGATAGAAAGAGCAGGTGCCAAAAGAGAGAGGTTTTTTGTCAGATGTGGGGCCTTAGAGACACACATTTGTTACTGCCAAAGGGACTGGAGGGAATGGAGCAGAGGAAATTACAACATCCTCAAACCTTTGAAGATGGTGTGATGCAGGTTCAATGTGATGCACCCCAAAGGAAGAAAGTGCATGTAAATCACTTGAAAGTGCTTCTGTTGTCCTCCCCTTCTGTTCTTGTTTGAATTCAGGATATATATCAAATGTTTAAATATTTTTTTTCAAAATTTAAAACCATCTTTATTACCTTACTGGTAAAAAATGAGTTAGTTTTCAATTTGCTAGAAAAGATAAAAATTGATATATAGTCTTGAGAGAAGCAGTAGTATGCAGAGTGTTTGCCCTTGGGAAGTAGCTGCTCAGATGGAACCCAGCCATTTGGAGTCCCAGCAGCAGATGTTCCTGACCCACACTGCCTGGGAGACATCAGAGAGCTCAGATTGCCAAAGGGTGCCACTCCTGCACTGGAAAGGATTGCACTTAGCCCAGGGTGTGAGGATCTGGCAGGTTGAATATATCCAACTGTACATTCAGATCAATGTATTTGTCATGTTATCCTTCCAGGTTTTTGGGGGTTTTTTTTCTATCTCACAGCCAGTAACAACTTCTAAAATTTTATTTTAAAAAAAGTTTCTTTTATTCAAATCTGTGTTCTTTTACACCTGAAGTATTAACCAGTGAGCAGTAAAAATTTGGTTTTATACTTTCACTGTTAATACACAAATTAAATTATGGAAGTAATTCTGTATCTTAATTGAGCAGGGCTTATTGTATAATAAAGTTGGGTCCACTTACAATTCCTGTACCTTTTTGAATCATTAAAAGTGTAGCAGTGATGAGGAACACTAAACCAACCTAAAACGCATCATGAGTTTTCATCATATCTTCCTTGTGAGATTTTCAAGCCTTGTCTGCTCAATAGAGTTTGTGCAGAAAATTGGTCTTTAAAGGGAACACTCCACATTTGCAGAGGACTGGGCAAGGTAAGCTGTCCTGTGCCACCTCTGCTCTCCACCTGCTTTAGGACAGAAGGGATCTGGTGCCCCACAGAGCCAGCTTCACTCCAAAGGACTCCTTTTCCAGGCTCTGGGGTTGTCCACACAAAGCACCAGTCCTTGCTTTAGCCATCAGCTGTGGTATCTGTGATGCCTCTGATGAGCAGTTTCCCCTCTAGGTCTGTGTAAACAGCAGTATGGAATTTAGCTAAATATACCCTGCCACTATAACAACATTAAAGCCATCAAAGCGCTCACGAATTTCTAGTAATTGCTACAAATAACACTTAATTAGTTAGAGAGTATTGACTGGTTTATTGGACTCCAGCCTCTAGTCTTTTCATTCTCACAGTTGCTATGCTAACCAATATGTAACTTCCTACTTTTTAAAAATTATGTATGGAGATGTGAAATTAATTTTACAAAAGTAAAATAGTATCTTCCTATAAAGCAGTATAACGAGATGTTTATAGTAGTTGTTTTTTAAATAGGTAACACTTTGATTTTTTTTTTAAATTAGTTTTTCCCAGTAATTAGTAAAGACTTGGTTAAAAAAAGAGTAAGATTTCAGAACAGCTTCAATAATATTTGTCATTCCAAAGGACAAATTGCATTTAGTGTTCTGGGGTCTTTCTGGAGGTACCAACCCAGCATATTACCCTTGCAGATAATTTTGTATATTAACATCTGAAGGTAGAGAACCTGTGGTTAAATATTCCACTGTTCTGAGCAGAGATGAACAACAGGAGCTTCTCAGTTACCACTTTAGAGGCAGTTTTTAAGGAAAAGTGATCTTTTCATTTAGATGAGAAGGCAGTTTAGCAACTTCGTAGAAATGAGTCGGCAGGATTTTCTGTAAAACAATAGCTGCTAAGTCTGCATTGCTACTGGCTCAGTCACTTTTAGGCAAGCATCTAACTTTTCCTGTCTATCATTATCACAGAGGTGGTAGCAGAAAATACAGTGACAAATTGTGCTAGCTATGAAATACAGACTATCTCTGTATTTATAATATAAAATTTATACCCCTTTGTTTATTTTTAATTCATGTCTTTAGCATCACTTGTTAGGTAAATCTCATTAGCTCCTGAAACTGTAGATGACAAAATAAAGAGCAAAGCTACCAATGGAATTTAACGTATAAGTAGAAAACATAACAATGTACAATTTGATCACTAAGTTCACACTAACAGACATTGTCAGTATTTCTGCTAGGGCAGAGGCAATGATTTGCTTTTGGACCTATGCAATCCTGTCCCTACAGTCCAGACTGCAGATTCCTTGCTTTGTTTTGGATTTATTTCCCCCCCACCCCCCAGAATGTGAACGTCTAAATAACAAGGTTCACAGATTTCTAAATGAGAACTTCAAATCACTTGATACACTGGAGGTGAAGTAATAGAAACAGATTTTGTACCCTTAGGGCTTAACTCCTGAAGGTTTTGTTGCCCGTGAGGGAGGTTTGCTCCTGCATGGTTTTCAGCAGGACCCTCTGTACCTGACGCTTGCAGAGCTGATTTCCCAGGCTGTCCTTAGCCTGCATCCCCCGGCCCCCGTGGTTGGACTTGCATTTAGCCTGACCTGTGTCAGGTTTTTGCTGTGCCTGGCGGTGCAGGGGCTGTGAGCAGCTGGGAGGAAACCACCCCCAAGTGTTAACTCTGCACCCGGGTTCATTAACCCTGCACATCCCAAAAATACCCCGAGGAAGCTGTGTGTGTGCATATAAAGGAGTCATTTGATGTTAATCCTTAAACGAGGTTTCCGCTAACCCGAATCCTGATTGCCTGGATTTCAGAAAGGACAAATCAGGATTTGTGCCATAATGAAGTTTACTGCATTTTGAAATACTAGTGCATTTAGCGTTTCTCTTTTTATGTTACCTGGTTTAAAAAAAGAATTTTGCAAGAGAAGGTTTATATTAAATTACTCATATCTCTAGCTTATTCTTCTAAGATTCTGCAAAAGACTTTTCTATGTATTTTGATGACAGTATATGAGAATATACTATGTCATATTTTTAATAAGTAGCAGAAAATTAATTTTCTGATTGCAGTCATATTAGACGTAGAAAAAGCAAAATATTTTAATTTCAATATCCTCCTTTCAGATGCACAAAGTAAATTGCAATTTAATTTTTTTTTCAAAAGCGCTTTTTACATAATTTGCAGTAGTGCCCTTTAATAGCTATATCAATATATTGTTTTATTTTTATTAGACTTCATAAATATATTGACATATCTGTAACACTAAACATGAAGCTTCCAATGCAAGAGTTTGTACATAGTCCATATCCAAATGTCACCATTATTTCATTTAAAAGATCCCAGCATGTCTGCTTCATGATCCTTATAAACTCTATAGTACTCAACACTTTTTCTTGCTACATTCATTAAAATTAAGCACCCTTCCCCTACCCCATCTGTAAACATCAAGTCAATTGGCAGCTAGCACATTTCCCAGTCAGCAAGCAGTATTGTGAATTTTATCTTCTCTTGCAGAAATCAATTCGTCTTCGTTGCAGCAGATGAAATTTCTTGTAACACCTCTGCAGGTAACAATCATTGATACTTCTTGATGCATCCATCCAGGTCTCAATATCCTTTTTCACATGCTGCATTTAATCGTAAGACAAAGCATAGGAAAGTCCGTAGTATAAATCTTGGGAATAGTTTAATGAATTTGTAGCTTCAGCCTGTAGGTTCTGCCATATAAGAGCCATTAGGTTATTTTGCTGACTTTGGTGTTTTGTTTCCAGTTTAAGTATGGTGTGGCCTAGAGTGTAAGGATATGTTAAACCTTCTGATAGAAGCTTCAGGACTGTGACTTTCCAAAGTCAAACCGAACAGAACTGATGAGAAGAGCCAAGGCTTAGATTTGTGTAGGACATTGTAAGTGCTATAGATGTAACAATTTTCTTTTCAACTTGTTGGGGGGCAAGTGATGCCCACAAGGGTATTGCAGACCCTAAAGCACTCACAAAGTCTATCCTATGGATGAGATAGTGGGAGAGAGGGTCTGTGCCTCCAGAGGATCGCTCTCTAGTAAGTAAAAAGTCTCCATATGCTATCATGTTGTAAGCCGTGGGTACAGAAGAATGAACAATGTTTTTAAAAGGTTTACTTATATTTTATAAATATATTGAATATGTCAAGAGGCTTTCTCTCTTTTAAGCAATAGAGTTTGAACAAGCTTAGTCTTAATTCAGGTAAGGATGGTGTTATGTTACTGCATTAGAAATCAAAAGGCAAAAATAGACAGTAACGGTGCCAGGACTTATTCTGCCAATAATGTTGTGCAAAAAAATCAAGTTCATAGAAGCTTCTCATATTGAAGGATGAAAGGGTATATAGTGTGAAATCAAATGTTGATATTAAGAAGTGTTTGCTGATAGAATTTTATATTAGTAGAAATAAAAAGGTGACTAGATTTCTGCTTATGCCATGATGATCTACGTGGAAACAAATATAGAACATTTATTGATGGAAAAGATGATCATAGCTAAACCCAAAATATGCTAAAATTATCGTGATCTCTATGCTGGCTGTAGCATTTTTTGTGGTAATCTGAAAAGTTCTTCTGTAGTAAAACCTGATTTAACATAGATTTTCCAAGCCCTATAAATTATGAAGTAAATACATTTTGATAAGCCAACATTTGTCACATTCTTCATCATATCACTCAGCTTGGATTTTGGCTTTGGTTATTTCACTTGAGCTTCCTGCTCGGCTCTTCATTGAAGTGAGCTGTAGTAGGGAGCTGCTAATTTATAAATCTAAGCTTTGCTAAGTAAGAATAAATATATTTATTTTAGCAATTTTTAAATTTGGAATTCTTGAGTTAGAGGTGGGGTCTGTGGGTCCAGTTTTGCAAAGTGAACCCTTCTAAGCAATCATTCTTGTTCTAGTAAAGAAATTTTTCTCTCTCAATTCAGGCACGATTTAAGTGCCCAAGACTTTATTACAGATATTCCATAAATCCCTTTAGAATTTCAATCAAATATATATTATTTGTCTAAAATATAAATTTAATTTATCAGTGCATTCAGTGAACTTTACACAAAAAGAAATGGATCTCTCTGTGTATTTATTAAAACTTTTCAGTTTACCAGTTTCTTACCTATGTTGAATTGATTCAACAATAAGGTATTTTTGCTAGGCATGGTTTTGAGCATATGATAAACATATCCAACATGGGTGACTGTAGGTGCCTTTTTTTCACTAAATATGAAGGAGAAAGCTGATGAAAACCTTTACCTGCTGTTTCTTATATACCTGAGTTTCAGTAATAGAATTTAAATGACTTTTAGCTTCATAAAAAGTAATTCTCCAGCCCGTATTCCTGTGAGTCAAATTGCGAAAGTTGAATTTGGTCTTTTGGATTTGTAAGTTGACTTCCAACTATTTTGTTATCTGATGTTTTATGTTTTAATACATGGAGCAAAGATAGAGATACTTTGAGAACCAAAACTAACCTTCCTGTGATTTTTCAGATGCATGCAAAACACCTGCAGTATGATTTTATAGTGCTTTACTAGTGCTCCTAAGCTCAATGACAGTAATTCTACTGTGTTTTTAAAGTTGATATCAAGTGAAGATATACTTATAAACATGCTCAATGTTTGAAATGTGAGTATATGTATGTTTGTATTGCCTCCCTGTAAAGGATGTGTGTGTTTGTGGATTACAAATAGTGATATATAACAAGTAAAGCTTTGGCTGGAACTTGCTCACCAATTGGAAATGGGAGGTCATGGATGGTTCTGCTGGTAATATTCCCTCTTCTCTTCCCAATCCTTCATCATTCCTGCCAGAGAATACTTAGCCCTCAGCCACACGGTGTCTTTTTTTTATTTGGGAATAAAGTAGGCTTGAGTAGATAAATGTGTTAATGAGCAATTTGTGTTCAGAAACACATTTCTATTTGTGTATCTCTGTCTGATCTTGAATACACGTTACAGAAGGGAAACCTCCTCAGATATCTGACAGAGGGATCCTTCCATGGGAAATTTAAAAGCATTTCATTCTTGATTGCATCCAGTGCACTCTGAGGCTAAAAATAATTACTGTTCAGAAGAGAAGTTCTGCCCTTCTGGGATAGATCTTCTCTGGCAGACGTGATTGAAGGGTTTGCAGACAGATCTGAACTAGAACATAGACAGGGAAACTATCAGAAACCTCCTGTTGGTTGATGATGGAATCTTAACAAGGGTCTCTGAGGACCTTCCTCTAGCAAATACCTGGCAATAGTTGCACTAGGGGAGAATTAATCCTGAGGTTTTTGTCTGATGGGGGCAATGGGCCCTGTCAGTCTCCGAATAATTCAGAATGAGACGCAGAATAAACCTATGGTTTATTTACATGTTGGTTGCAGAACGCTGTTCATTTTGCAGCTTTAGCAGTCTTAGTGAATTTTTCAAATCAGTGCTCGATCTATTTTTTCCTCTTTTAGGTTTTGTAGCATCAAAATTAATAGTTTGTAAAGAAAAAGCATTTTTAGTGTCTTTTGCAAGTGCATTCTCAGATGTACCTGCAAATGACGTTTTGTATTTTTTGTGTAAAAATGGGACAGGTTTATTATTTTATATTTATATTATATCTCTCTCCTCTTCCAGTTTTTAACTGTTATCCAGCCTTTATGTAGAAGCAAAAAAAATCCAGTGCTGATGCATGCTTGGTATTATTTTTCTCCCAAGTGTATTTGCAGTTTATGATTTTGAAATAACAGAGAGTAAGGCAAGGGTATATATAAAGCTGAATTTGGAATTAAGTATGGTGGAAGTGGATATAACATCTGTCCAATTCTGACTGTATTTATTTACATTTTTGAGCAGAATCAGTCCCAGGAGGAAGGAGTCTGTGTGCATGTGTGTGTGTGTGTCTGCATGCAAGAAAAAGAAATACTTTATAAAGCTTTAGAAGTTGACAGTCTTAAATTAAGTTATTGACCTCCATTTGGAGAAAGATACAGTGTCCAAAATAGATTAAACATTTTGAAAGGTTTAAATTCATAACTCCAGGAAAGATGTTGAATAAAGCAAGCAGCTTCAATAAGCAAACCATGGGGTTTGTGCTGTTGAAATACTTGAAGAGAATATTGGCCATTTTTAACAAATGCAATTGCTCCAGTCATTGCAATTATCCTGTATACTATCATTAACCTGTCAGCACTAACACTACAACAAATGTAATTCACTGAACAATGGCAAATATAGAGATACTTATTTAAAACAAATTAATATTTGATGAAGTGCTTAGAATGGCTGCAGTGCCTGTTGTGGCAAACCAACCTCTGCCGGGGTAGGTACATAAATAATTGCAGCTGGTCAAAATTCTGCCATACAAACTTCCATACATCTCATTGACCTGTTCATGTGTCTGGTAGGAGTTATTGATCAGATCATACCCTTACAAAGGAATTTCAGAGTCCAATCCAAACTCTGTGGAAGAATGCAGCTTCAGAGGTGTTTCCTTCAGCCTGTTAGAAGCACTGTGTGAAGATATATGCTCAGTTGAGAGAGGTTCTTCCCTTTTACTATTGCTGCCGATGGGTTTGACTTCATGTCATGAAGCAGTTTGGAAAAATAACCATTTTCTGTGAGAGGCTTTTATTATTATGCTATGCTTTGCCACTAATCAAATAAAAAATGAAGGAGCATCTGTATGGTTTTTTGTGCTAGTATTTATTTAAGGCTGTAGTGCTGTTCCCTGTGAAAAATAGCAGATACTGAAGTTTTTGCTCTGGAAAGGCTAGGAAATGTTGCACTAATGCACAAAATTAAACTTCTTCTATAAATTCAAGTGTCCTTTATGTTGGCAGTTTAAACTTGCATTTACTGCTGCTATAAATAGTTGCTTATATGGAATTCCATTTGTTACAGCTTTTACTGCTCTGGGTAGTTGTGTGCTGAAGATGTTCAGCTATTGGACCAGTTGATAAAAATCAGTAAACACTTTGATTACCCTCTGTTCTCCTTTCATGAGGTTTGATTAATTCCTTTTTGCCACCCAGTGGAAGCAGTGGCAGCCCTGGCTGGCGTGGCTGTCACTATCTGTGTGACAGCTTGCCTGCCCAGTGCTCGCGGTTCTAGGTCAGTTCGCATGGCTGCTCAAATGTGTCAACATGACAAGATTAAGGAAAGCTGAAGTCCTGTGATTTGTAAATGGAGGATTTGCAACGTGAGGCTCCTTTGATAACAAAAATAGTGAATAATCTGTTTGTCCTCAACAAGTACCTATAGGCACGTGCGCATCTCCTGTGCTGGTTTTTTAATGAAGCAATTTAATTGTTTTTTCTCTGATAGGCTAAAAATAGAGCACATGAAAGATGGTTTGTGTGTGTGCATTTATGGATGCCTATATACAAGTCCATTAAATGAGCAAGGATTCAGTTTTAATCTCTTGAGATTATCATATTGCATATAAACAAAACTATGGTTGCAGAACTTTTTACAGGATCACAAAAGATGGCTTTAAAATTTAATAAATAAAGTACCCAGTATATTTATTATTGAACTAGGTAAAAATTTCTTCAAGTTTTATTGCCCCTAAATATAACAGTAGCAGTAATAATAAAATGCTTTCCAGACCTAAGAAATGCTTTCTTTTCATTGGAATAGAGCTGAGTTTAGGTGTCACCTGATGGCAAGCCTCAGATTCCCCAGTGGCTTTTTTTTAAGGAAGTTTATATAAAATCTGAATTTCTTGGATAGAAGTTACACAGAAAGGTGGTGGTGTATAGAATTCTGTTAGATTTTTGACTAGGCATCAGCTTCAATTCCCACGCTGGTGTGAATCCAGACAGCAAGGCTGAAACTGAATGAGTGCTTTTAAGCTGAGATCTGTGCCTAGGATTGCTCCAGTTTGCAGTTATTCAGCATCAGCTCAGGGGAAAGTCACCTGTGCTGCTGTTTGTTACCCTTCTATGTTTCTGCAAATTAACAGCACCAGTCGTGTTTATTTAAATGTTTTAGAAGGTGTCAGCTCGGCTTTGGCTGGCTGCAAACATCTCCCAAATTTTAAAAGAAGATACAGGCTAGCAAACAGAAGCAAAATTAAAACCACATCTGAATATCAGTGAAACTTCTGCAAACCATGCCTATCAATTAGCAAGGAAATTAACTGGCCAAACTGAGATGTGACACACATAAGTAAACAGCCGAGAATTGGAAATTCATCTCCACAGAAATGTCTGCATAGACTTCTCTCCTTTCTCCAGTTTGCAGGAAAAAGTAAACAGTGCTTTCAATATTTCATCAATGACACACTTATGAACATCCTTTCACAGAAACCTTTCATTATCGCCCACTACCCATGGTAGACCCTGGTCAAGTTTCTTATCTGTGAGAAAACCTAGGAATGTGTTAGTACTGTAGTGACAGGAAATCCCTCCTCCTGCTGGCACACAGGAGTTCAGCCCTGCAGTACACCTTGGAGTTTCACTCTTGATGTGCTGCCTGTCACTTCCCCATTCTTTCTCTGCTCCACATCTGTGGCACATTCTAGGTCATGGAAGAAGAGGATGCTATGAATAAAGTATGTGATGGTCCTGCCTTGAACAGTGACCTCGGAATCTGATAGCATGCATTCAAAACTTGGCAAGGAGAGTTTTAGCATTCTTAACCTTGCCAATCCAGGAAAATGCCTGGAAACTGTTTTTATCAGCAGATTTCAGTTTCCTTGATCTTAAGTAAAAGCTTCAGAGACATCTTTGTCCATAGCCTTCTGAGGTAGAGAGAGACCTGTTGGTGATTCAGCTGACTGAAATGCCTGAAGTCCCTTGGTGTTAATATCTAAAATGAAGTTAATTAGTTGGTTGCACATCCTTTTAAGACCACAAGCAGACACCATCCTACTGCAGTGGGATGAATTTTAGGTTGAAGGGCTACCCCTGCTGCACAGGTTTGACCCACTGAGCCTAAAATACTCTCAGCAATGTGGTGTGTGACTAGTGTGCATAGGGAGGAGCTTGGTCATCTCTCTTGGGATCATCATGGTTCTGTGACCAAGAGGAAGAGCACCAAGTTAGTTATTGCAATAATTTATGTATTTGTGGTATTAAGGCCAGGTCACCCTTGTATTCCTTCCCAAAGCAATTTTATGACTGTTTTGTTCAATTGCAATCAAAATGAGCTAGGAGTGGGTAATATTTAGGAAAAGTTAGAGGAGCTTTCCAGTGATACATAGACTTTGCTTGTAATATGGCTGAGGTCAGAGTTAGATTGATCTAAGTAGTGACCAAGTTTCAACTTCTTTCTTTATACTTCTAAGCACATACTTCTATATATACTATATATTAAGCATATACTTCTTTTCTCTAGTTCCTCCAGCAATATGCATTGCAAAAATGGAGGGCAGTTGATAATAAGTAAAATATGTGTATCAAATTCTATAAAATTCTCCTTCTATACTTCTCAAATCACTTGAGGAAAATGTGTTAACTTGGTTCCTATTTATGTGGTGATTTTTTTTCTTATTAGTTCTGTTATTAAGCCCTATAGTGTGTATATTATTGAGGAGCTTCTAAATGTCTCCAGTATTGAAGCTCCACTATCTGTCCCAGATGTGCATGGAAATACAGCCATACTGCTAAAGAATTTAAAATCCTGAAATGGCAATTACAGTTAGAGAGGCACAGAATTCCCCAATTTTTAGAGCCTTCAACAACACCTGGTACTGGTAACTTACAGAGATACTCCCTTTCAAAGGCTCTGATAGAATAAATCCCACAATTTCCCTTTTTAAATTATTAAAAAAAAATTTTAAAAAATCAGTGAACAACAAATTGTCTTTTTATGTGGTGTTTTAGCATTTTTAAACCCTCTGCTGAAATCTGTTGAAGAGATTGATGCATAGCATAAGTAAAGAACATGCCATCTATTGGTGGATAGCTTATGGCTACATTTACAAAAATTAGTGTGGCTACACTGGGTTTTTTTCTCAGTTTTCTGAGAATTTCCCAATTTCTAACAATTTCCCAGAAGTTGTTAGTCCAGCTGTCAGTATGATAACAAAATGCTAGCAAACATATTTTTTCCAATGATGTCCTGAAAGCTTGTCCCAGATATAGTGGAAAATAGAGGAACATACCTTGTTTTATTTGGTGATGCATCAAAATTGTTCCTCAACTGTGTTCTGAGACAAGAATTTGTGTGTATTGCTTTGGATACATTGTTTTATCATCCTGTAAAATACACTGAGAATCACATCGACTATTAATTTATTCAAAACCCTACCATTGGCACATCTTAAATTTTAGTAAGTTGTTTACCTAGAATGATAATTTGCAGTGTAAATTATCACGGAGCGTTTAAATACCACTAATTGTAATGAGAAGTAAGCACGCTGGCATAACAGGGAGTAAATGAAGCAGTGTGTGTGGGACTGAAGCAGCTTACTGATTTGCTGTGTGACAATACAGTTGAAATCCTTCTTCCTATTTTCAGCCTGGAAATCAGAATCTATTCTGCTAACCTTCTGAGCTTCTAAATTTGGTGTCATGCAAGGGCGTGTTTAAAAATTAGCATTTAAAAAGAAACCCACTTGCTTTAAGTTTAAGCTGACACTGTTCCTTTCCTCTGTGGAAATGAAATTTATTAATCATAATAAAACCATCATATTCTGAAGGTAGAGGTCACCCTGAGAAGAAGAAAAAAAAAAAAGTCTATTCATCACAGAGGAATTTCAATGCATTTTTTCCCAGATAATATCTGAGCATGTGTTCTTTTCCCTTTGGAAATATTGTCATCCATGTTTGTGCTTACATATGCCAAGTGTATTTAGGAGTGTGCAGAAATGAAAATTGTGCAGTTTAATTTTCCGTATTTTCTTTTACAGAAGATTTGGAAGAATTCTTTTTACATTTTATTTTGTGTTTACATTGCACACGTTTATTTAAGTGGAATTTCAATATCCTGTAAAAGAAAAACAATTACTTGTTATTTTAACAAGAATATAAGCATCACTAATTCTGCAATAACATTTCTATGTTAGTATCAGAGGAAAAGCTTTAGCATTATCATGATATAAATATAAGCCATTCTTTTTAAGGAGCAAGGATTAACTTTGGTCACAGTTCCCATGTTAGGATTTCTTCACAACTCTTTTGTTTTAAGAAAGAGACATGGTTTACATAGAAGGATGAAAAAAAAAGCAATGTGAAACACTGACAATAAGTGATTACTGCTTTGGAAAAAGGATGATAAAAATGTACTCAGAAGTCAATACCAGGTTGAAACAATGATATTTTCATCCTTTGAAACTGCTTAATATGTGTGTTTATCCATAATTTCCCCTCAGTTGTCAAGATTTCTGTTGAATATTGATATAATAATATTATTAGCAGCATGGTATATTACACCAGTGTTGTAAACTTGCCAGTTACTTCAGCAGTTAGCTTAGAATAATAATTTAATTCAGCCTGGCCCCTGGGTATTCAGGCCTGGTCCTTCCTTATAAGAGACCCTTGCATTTGGGCTACTTAATGCCATCCTAGGTGACTTGAACTTTATTTTGTGAGGCAGTGGGACACAGCCAAGAATCCTGCAGGAATGGGAGATAGGATGGAGGCAGAATGCAGCCCTACCACTGGACCAAAATTAATGTATTTTTTACAGATATAGATTTACAGCCCTTGCTCAGCATTGCAGTAAAACCAGATAATCAGGGAAAGAAAAATCAAAGGAAATATACCAATTCCCATTCCTTTAAATGTAATAATCATGGCATTAAAGCATGTAAAATAATAGTATATGCAATTCCTCTTGCTTGCTAAGGACATGGGAAACATGTCTACCTTTAAATTAATCTTTTTCCCTTCCTAGATATTTTCTTACTGGTGGAATTAAATTTGGCTGGAAAGAATTAAAATTATAATGATATTCAAAATTCTCAAACTCGAAAAATTGGCATAGAGCAGTAATGTCTTCTTCCCTTCAGTGTAGGTAAACAAGACACAAGGGATTCTGTTCTGGTTCTATCAAAGCTGCCTATTTCAAATCCCCAAATCATGTCTCCAGCCTAATGTGGAGGGTTGCCTAGGCTGAGGTTTTGTGGAAGTTCTTCCTACCAGAGAGGCTCCAGAGTGTGGGATCAGTGTCAAACCTGCTCAGAGAACTCTCAAACTCCCTTTCCAGCTCAGAGAATCACCAAGTCCTTTAACCAACATGTGAGCTACTTTCCTTCCCTTGCTTTTTCAGTGGGAATTGCCCAATTCCTTTGCTGGATAATTTCTAAAGATAACTGTTCTTGGATACCAAGTGTTTAGGTAGAATTAATATATAAATTTAATCCCTTACTCATCAGTGCTTTGGATGCAAAAGAGAAACTAATGTATTTTTTACAAGCCTTTTACACATATATTCCTGAGTTTCAGACCAGGTCTTAAGGAAAACAATTACCCAACACACTGCCACCCCTGGAATTTCATGTATACCTGTGATAGCAATGAAGACTTCTCTATCCAAATCTAAAGCAAAGACAGCTGTGGGGTGAGACACAGAGCCCACACTCATGAATTTGGGGTGCTTAAATAAATTAATTCATTTTTCATGTATTATCCCTTCATAGGAATTTGGGTTTACTAAGCAAACAGGACAGTACAACTGAAGGCATTCAGCTGTGATTTTACTTAGACATGAAACATCCAGGCTTTAGAATGCTTTATAAGAATGCAGATACTTACATTTGTTCAAAATGCTGCACTCCTGCTGGGAAGAAAATGTCCCATTCACAATGCTGAATATGAACCACTGTACACTTGGAAGTTTGTACTTACTGAACTGTTTTCTACTTTTTGGTTTTTTCCATCAAGATGTGTAGTGATATATTCTTGGAAAAGAGAAAGCATATGAGTTCTGCAAGTGTGTTGGCCTGGTGCAGAGAGTCAGGGGCAGGGATGTTCAGTCTGTCTTTTCCATGCTGAACCCTTTAGTGAGCACACTTATCACAGAAAGTGATTTTCTGGATTTCCATATGAAAGGAATCCCTCATAAGCTGGCAAATGTTGGCTCAGTGAGATGGACAATTAAGGATTTATTGTCTGTGGTAATTTCTGTTCCCTCCTTGAAGGTGTCTCTGGTGGGAATGTCTAGTTCAGATCATTTGGTCCTTTTCTCTGCCTCACGTCCAGGACACACAGTAGTGGGTGGGGGAGGATTGCATATGCCCTGGCAACATTCCTTTCTCAGCTTTCCCTCAGCTGGTTAGCTTGGAATCCACTAATCAGATTCTGCTTGTGGAGAAGAAAATGCATGATAATAAAATAGAACATTTGTCCTCTTTTCAAAAAAATTAAGTTTGTACATGTATCTGGAAAATAAGGTAGTTACACGGAATGAGACCAGTCTGTGGTTGCTGTTCACATACGGCTAAAAAATAATGGCCTCTTTTGTTTTGTTTTTTTTTAAGAGATATCAAGGGCATTGTTAAACCTTGTTTGCTACATTAGCCCTCCTATTCAAGACAGCACTGTAATTACAAGATTGCTATTGTTGGTCTATGTGACACCTGAGAGCAAATGAAAATTATTTGATTATGGCAGAAATGTTAGACTCTTGCAGTGGAAGCTGTCCCTAGCTGGCATGTCCATCCCTCTGATGGCATTCCCTGTATTCCCCCAGACTGGGCAGCAAAGCTTTGTGTGCCAAGGTGAGGCAGAGGACGGGACCAGCAAATGCACCAGGGACACAGGGAAAGGAGCTCTGAAGTAGCTTCAACTATAAGGATTTTGTGTGGGGAGAAATGACCAAAATCTGATTTTCACATCACTGGCCTTGCCTGGTTGTAGCAGGAACCTGGGCTTGCAGACTGAGGCTTCAGCTGTGCCAGTGTTTCAGGGAGGCACTGTCTGCTGTGCAGGAGGAGTAGGAGGGAGCACGTTCCTGACACCACGTGCCTGCCATTGCTCCACAGCCTCTCTCCTCAGCCTGGTGCTGATTCCTGAGAGTCTCATAAGGCTAATTATACATTT
>VYXF01005742.1:226650-261109 GCA_013397295.1 Polioptila caerulea | reverse complement strand
TTTTTCTTTTTTTTTTTTTTTTTTTTTTTTTTTTTTTTTAAGTTAAGGCTAAAACTCTTTTACCAGGGAGACAGAATTTCAGGATTTTAAAATAAACTAATTAAAAGCCTGGTTTGGGGCAGCTGTGTATATTTTGTATGAGTCACAGGCTAGCTTTATTTTGATCCTTGCCCACCATATTTCATTCACTGTGTAGTTTCTTAGAAGAAGAGAGTTTTGAACTCACTGAGAGCATTTTTGTTTTCAACTCTTTTGTTGAAAACTTCACCTAAGGAAAAGTCACGACTGTCCTGCCTCTCCTGGGCACACAACAGGAGGGAGTGCTGAGCCCATAGCTGCAGATGAGATCCACCAAACCAAGCCTGAGTGGCTCCAGCCTTCCCCTGGTTAAACTGGGGACAAGCACCTCCACTGAGCTGGGGTGTATCAAACAGCTCACACGTCTAAATAACAAATACATCACCAATATTATAAATGCACACCAATGCAATCACCTCAAATAAACTAAGACCTCGCAGGGAGTTGCCTGGGTGGGGAACCCCAAGCTCTGGCAGCAGTGCTGGTGAGGGACAGCCAGGCTGGGATGGCACAGGGAGGCCCCAGGCTGTGCCCCTGGAGGGGTTCAGGGTGTCTGATATGTCTGATACCCTCTGTGTGCCTCCTTTCTGTACAGCCACAGTCACAGCTGCTGAACCTCGGAGGAGCCATGGCAATCCCTTGCCAGCTGTCCTGAAAGAACAAGGCACAGCCCAGCCCCATGGGATCAGAGCTGCTCCTCTCCCATCACTGGTGCCAGTCCTGTGCAATGGGGAACAGAGGATGCTCACTCCCTTTCCCCATATTGCTGCACAGAGAATTTCTCTTTTTGCCCTCAAAGATAAATTTGACCTCAAAAAAAAAAAAAAAAAATAGAATTGAGGCTTTTCCTCCTCTGAGTTGCATCCCTCCATATGCATAAGACAACTTAATTAAATGCTTTTTGACCTTGTGTTTCCTGAACATTTTGTATAATAGCCCTACCTAGGTAAGTTATTTAAGAGGAATTGAAAACTGAATTTTCCTAGAATCTCAGCTGTGAAAGCAAATCAACTCTTCTGTGCATCCAATGATACTGTGGAGGAAAAAGACAGACTCATGTAGGAGAAGGAAACCAACAGTCTTGTCAGGAAGTTTAGAGGTTTGACTCTTCTAGTCACTTTTAATTATCTCCCCCGACTAGAAAAATTGCCAGTAGCTTGTAGCTGACTAGAAAAATTGCCATAGGACACTCCTTCCTTGCATAACAATAAAAGAAACATTCTAAAGAGTGATACAAAAACAATGCAGAAGACTTTTTACTATTAGTGAAAGGTACAGTGCCATGCCCTCATCTGCAACAGGCCCTGCATCTTTCAGAGCTTAATTTAAAACTGAAAAGGCTTCAAGATGGGCCATGCAGAGGTTTGGGGAATCCCCCATGATGGGCATATGTAAAATGTCTGGGACTTCCCCCTGCATGTGGAGTTGTTTGTTGCTAAGATGGCTTTACTGAAAATATTGCTAAAGTTTTAAAAATTACTTCTGAAAGAGTGCAACTGTGATTGCACTGTTTTCAGGAGTAATGGCGTTCTATGGTGAAGCTCATGAAGGTTTTCTGAGATCTTACTTTTGTGTTTGATCCAGGAGAAGCAGTTTGCCTAAATAACTCAACTCAGTGGGATTTGTTGTTGTTGTTGTATTTCCTCTTAAAGCTTTTGTTTTTCTTTTAACAATTCCTAATACAAAACAAGGAGCCTGAGAAGATCAAACAGTGAGTAAAGTTTTAAAAAGTATAACACAGGTTCTGGAGCTGGGAAAAAGGCCCCAGCAAGAGACCAAAGAACCCTCCAAAGATTCCTACTCTCTCTGAATACTAACCTGACTTTAAATGGCAGAAGTTCCTTTGGGCTCATTTTTAAGTGCTTATAATTACTACCTTTCATGAGAAACCTGGGAAAAAGGGATGGACAGGCAGAGAGGAAACCCCCAACATCCTTGTAGAGCCGTTCTTCCCAGAGAGTGCCTCCACCAGGGCTGGAGAGCTTTATGCAAAGTCATTTTACATGGAATAAAGACCTGTCCATAGCCACCTCCTCTTCCACAGGAAGGTTCATCTGCCTTGTCAAGAGCACAAAGGCACTTGCACTCCCCTCTTTGCAGCCAAGCCATGTGGCAAAAGCAGCCATTTAGTTTTCAAAGCCTTTGTTCTTAGCCCCTGACTGATATATAGCACTGTGACAGGCATAAGTTTTTCCCTTATTCAGCATGAAATTAACTTGACGTGTTCAAAGCAGCAGAGCTATCAAGCCCGGATTGTAATCAGCATTAGCTTCTTTGGGGGAATCTTCCCAGCCCAGCACTCAAATGTGATCTGTGCACGCAGCAAGTCCCACGGGCAGCCCCGGCTGTGCCCTGCCAAGGGGAAAGCAGCGATGGATGTTCCCCCTGCCCTCTCCCTGCCTCCCCTCAGTAGCCCCAAATTGTCACCAGCCAGCCCAAATGCGTTGTTTTAAATATGCTCGTAATGAGTAAATGCATCCACTGCCATTTGGAGCTGGTGTTTAGAATGTTTAAGTGCTTTTTGGAGAGCTTTTAGGCTGAAATGTTGCTGTTAAGACACTGAAATATTAGTAAATCTTGCAAATGACACAAGTTCTAATGTTCCTTGTTTCTGTGGCGCTGCACACTGTGCTAATGACGCGGTGACTGGATTTGCTGCTTTGGAAAGCAGAGCTTTGTGCTGTAAAACTTTCATCTAACTTGAGCTGCCTCTCTCTAATGAATTTTTTATTTGTTTACCTGTTGTTTCAGTAGAATTTAAAAGTAGCAATTAAAAAAGTCCAGCCAACCAAGCCCTCTCCCCCTAACAATATTGCCTTAATTCAAGATCTAATATAATGATGGGGAAAACATTGTGCTCTGTCCAGTAAAGTGATCAGAAGTAAAGGAAGATACATAAACATGCTGGTATTTTGGATAAGCAGGAATGCATAATTCATGTGATGGTTTCCACTCACACCAGCCACCACAGCTACATTTTCCACTCAGCTCTGCCTGGGCATGACTCCTCTCTGTTAGTTGGTCAGAAATTCCTGAAGTCCTTTGAACCCTGGCCCAGCTGACTCACCTGTTTCCATTGTTTGCTATGGGGTGGAAAACCTCTTGAGTCTCCCTGTGCCAGGCAGGGAGGCTGGCCTGGCACATTCTGCATCTCCACAATGGTTTGAAGCAGAACCTGAGCAGCGTCTGTGCCCAGCTTTCTCCCTGAGCCTTGGAAAAGAGGCCAGGAATGAAAAAGAAGCAGGAATAGATGGAGAGAGGAGGAGACCCCTTGAATGAAATGAAGAGCAAGCCAAGCTGACTGTGCAGGTGACACCTGGGGTCACAGGTGTCTTCCCTGGATTAGGGAGAGGAGTGTGGGAGCCAGGCTGCATCCCATGGCAGCTGCCAGAGCAGAACAGCTCTCCTTTGCCTGCTGCTGAGAAGAGCTGTGTGATCCTGGAGGACTACAGGCATGGGGGAAAGAAAAAAATTACAGTTCCTACAGCCAAGGTCGATGCTGTCATCTCTGCTCATTCTGGTGGAGCTCAGAGGAGGAACAGGGTGGGGGCACAGTGATGTTCCTGGCACTTGTACCTGCCCTTCCTGCATGGAGCCCTGGGACACAGCCACCCCTTTGTCCCAGAGTTTGCTTTGCTCAGGAGTAGAAAAAAATACTCTGCATACAAAAATAAATAAACCCCCAGCATTTCTGTTTAAAAAGCAGAGACTAATATTTACTCCATGTTTATGTACAGTAGAGCTGGTGAAAACAATGTCATTAGAAAAATAAATGGTCGAAATATGGTTATTTTTGCCTTATTTCTGAGCCAACTGAAAAGATGAAAGATAAAAGCTGAAGGGAGAGGCTGCTAATAAAAGCTGTAGTGAAATCCCTGACTGCTGCCCCCTGCCCCTCCTCACAGCCCTCCATGGGCTGGCCAGGAAATGTGTCCCCGTGGCCATCAGTCCAACAGTGCCCGTGCTGTGCTCACCAGCTGGGGTGGGGAGTGTGGCTTTGAATCTCCATCCTTTGGGATGTCCTGTGCCATCAGCTCCTGGCACAAGCCCTGCACTGGTGAGAGAGAGAGGACATAGCAAATACAGCCCTGAGTGTGCAGCAGAGGGGAAGGAGCCATCGGGAATTTGGCTCTGGGGAAGGAGCAGAACAATGCCAGCACTCATCACACAGGAGGGATGAGTTTCACCAGGGGATTCCTGCTCAGCCCTCACCCAGTGTGCAGGTGCTGATGGGGAGTGGGATGCTGCGGTGCAAGGACCAGAATGAGCCACGGGAGGGGAGGGCAGAGAGGGAAGGTTTGGCAGAGCTGTGGGCAGAGGAATTGTGGCACCAGCACCTCCTGAGACATCAGTGGCCCCAAAACCACACAGAAACCTCCTCCTCCTCATTATTAGTTTTTTTTTGAGCTACTCTCGGTTCCAAAACTTCCTATTAAGAGTGCCAAAAGCAGACAGAATAGAGTGTTTTGAGAGCTGTAGGTCTTTATTATGGTAAAATCATAACATCTAAAATCCAATTCAGCCCTTGCTATAAATAAGTATAATAAAGAATTTAATGATATTTCCACTAAAATTAGTCAGAAGGCAAACTTTAAAAAATGACACAGATCATTAACTGGGAACATTTCTCAGAAGAGATTTGTTATATTAAAAAGGCACTGAAATTACTAGCGTTAATCAACTGTATTGAATTAAAAACTCTATAGATTAATTAAGTACTTTAAATATGAAGAAATAAAAAAGTGGGGATATGGAGGAATCACAGCCTTGAATCTGGGTCTCCTGACATGCTACTTCCCCTGAACTTCTTAAGCACCTAATTTAGTAAGAATTCAAATTAAATAATTAATCCTGGCTGGTCTAAGCTATTTTTAATACCCTATTGCATAAGCAACAAGATTCCTGGCATCACTTTTCATTTACTTTCCTCAAACACAGACATTGGGCTCAGTTGTGTCAGTAATGGCCGAAGACAGCAAAATACATTTTATCCCATTTTGGAGATATTTAGCTGTGCTTCTTTGCCTTCAGGACCTGGCACTTTTAGGTGATCTCCCGCTGGAACAAATCTAGGCTTGTTTAACCACAGACTGCAGAGAAGAAGAGCATTCAGCTCATACACCTTAATTTGTATTTGCCAGTGAGGGCAATTTGCCTCTGCACTGCTGCTCCCTTGGGTACCAGACACTTGAAACAACCTCAGTTCAAAGCAGCAACCCTAAAAAAATAAAGCAAAACTGTAAAATAGGTAGGCTACATTTTATCTTTCTCCTTTTGGGAGCCATGGGCCATCATCTCTCTCATCTGGGCTGAGCCAGCCTTGCACAGGTTAGAAAGAGAGGTTATTCTGTGGGTGGAAAAGCAGCAGCATCAGGCCCTCAGTGCCCTTGTTAACACAGCCAGCAGCTCCAGGAGTGCATGTTCCTCTCCTATAGAAGCACACCAAATTGGCAAATATATTAAACACACAATTAGAATATTCACTGTCAGCTCATGCAGAAAAATGTGTTTTACTGTTACGGCACAGGAAAAGAAAACTTGTATTTTCCTGCTTGGGTGTTGCTATGTTTTTGCCAGATCCATTTGTACCAGGGGTATTTCAAGGATGAAAAAAAATTACAGAGGTGCTCCCTCAATCTGCAGCACTTGGACTACAAAGGAGGATCTGTAAGAGAGGTCAGCAAAGCTCTCCTCACGCTGCCTCCAAGATAACCAGTAAAAGTGTCTTTTCTTATAGACAGACATACAATTAAATTTCTACACGAAGAAATCGGTCTCTAACCAGTCTCCTTCCCATCCTCTCCATGCAAAGTCCCAGCCAGTCCCCTGGACAGGTTGAGGGCCGACAGGAACCTGATCCATCTGTACACTCTTCCCAATCCTGTGTGTGCTAAAAAGAAATTTCCTCCAGAGATCCTCTGCTTTGGAAACTGCTATT
This sequence comes from Polioptila caerulea, assembly GCA_013397295.1. Classification (NCBI taxonomy): domain Eukaryota; kingdom Metazoa; phylum Chordata; class Aves; order Passeriformes; family Certhiidae; genus Polioptila; species Polioptila caerulea. The sequence goes on along the minus strand of VYXF01005742.1, from coordinate 255,093 downwards.
AAAAAGGCAGTGCAGAGGTAGAACCTTTTACTGGTTTAGACTAAACATTCAAACTTGAAAGCTGGGAGACTTAGATTTTTTTTAATGGGCTTAGTATTAACAAAATAAAATAAAAAATATAATTCTGGTGCAGTTTGACTGGCTCAGTAGCAGGTATTATCCTATATCCTTGTCTCCCAATTTCATATTTCAATTGTGTGGTGCTTTAAATGACGTTGGATAATACAGCAGAGTGTGTGTCAGAAACAGGTCACCAGCTGATTTTCTACAGCTGCTTTATAGAAAAATATTTTCCTTTAAACTCAAAAGCTCTTCAGCCAAGTCCCCAGTACTTGAGGAGCTGTTGTATGTACCAGGTTTGTTATAGTGCAGCTCACATTCGGGGTACACTCTCTATTTGTGTGATACAAATACTGACATAGATTCATGTAAAATGCAATAACCTAAAATGTTTGTAGCCACATATTATCACTGAAACAGAATGAACGACATTTAATAATTTATTTAATTTTAATTTTGTTTTATTTTGAGAGGTTAAATCAGAGATTGCCTTCACCTGTGAAATTCAGCTCAGTGGACATATTCCTAATTATATTAATTGAAACATCTGGACACTGTCTCATAGGTTTATGCTACATGCAAAACATTTTTTTCCCCAATTATTTTAAAAGTAGGTATTTTTCAAGCTTGGATTTTCTCTTTTTCTATGATGTTTGTTTCTGTTTTTGCCCTTCTTAACACGGTTTATTTTGCTATTGGTCAGGGAGTAAGATAAAAACCTGAAAGGAGCTACACCTGGAGGTAAAACCTGAAAAGAGCTACAGCTGTGTTTTACTTCCCAGGTACTTTCCAGGGTTGATTCCTAATGAAGAAAAGGTGTTTGTGAGGAACTAGGCATTAAAGAGAGGCTTTTGAAGGGGGCAGGTTCTCTTCCTGTGGGTAGTGTGGTGGCTGTAAGGTTGTTTCTTAGGTGTAGGGAAATTGTGAGATTCAGAATGCCCTTTCTATTTTGGGAGAAAAGTATTTTGTCTGTGAAGACACTTGTGCCTTAAGAAAATAATGGCTTGGATGAGTGTTACTTGATGCGAGCCCCTGCTCATTCTACTTTTCAACTTCTTCAGAGAGACAAGGAAAAAGAAATCTCAGTCTTGGAGATGACTCTGAGCAGGGAGGAGGTGGGTGAAGGATTGAGTTTGAGCTGGCAAAAAGGCAAGTGTGGGGGTCAAAGTATTTTAGGTTTTGGCTTTGTTTCTCACTATCCAAATCTATCTTAATTTGCCATGACTTAAATGACCCTCATCCATCCTTTAAATCCATCCATTCTTTAAGTCAAATCTTCTTTGTCTGGACTGGCAATTGGTGAGTGCCCTTGCTTCATCTCCACTTACAAACCTATTGTGTTTCCATCCCCCTTGTCCTGCTGGGAGGGTATCTGCCAGTGGCCAAGGCTGGTGGTGCTGGAGGAGCAGTTTGAGGAGAGTCAGTATCATGGAACTGGACAGATTTGCCTGGGGGAAGAGGGAAAAGGGTTCTGAGAGTGGGAACAGGGATGCTCATCTAAGCAAGAGGAAGAAAAAGGTGTTTGGCTGAAAAGGATGAAATAATTGGGGATTGTTGGTTTCTAAGCAGTTTAATCAGCTACTATGCCACACAAGGCTTACAGAAGTTAAAAGTTAAGTGCAAACAGTGAGTTTTGAAGAATACTTGAAAAGAGCTTATGTTTTTCCAAAGAAGGCCTAACAAAGGGCTGGTCTGTTTATCCATGGCCAGCTCACAGTAAAGCCTAATGCTGGACATAACCAGCCACAGCCCAGGGCAGAGCCAGCTGCTAGCTGTGGTTTCAGCTGGATTTGAGGAGCTGTGGAATCTGTGTGTTGTACAATGGTGCTGTGCAAGGTGCCTGGTCACCAGCTCCAGGTGGTCAGAGGATGTCTGGTTGGATCAGCTTGGATGGAGTGCTTGGGTTGTTTCCTGGAAATGCAGCAGAGCTGCAGTGCTCAGCAGGCCAACTGCACTTCATCTTGCTCTTAATATGTGCCTCTTGCAATGCTTGTGCTATTCATACAGGGCTATAGCCCAGAAGTTTCAGGGAGTTAATGACTCAAATGCGGCTTGTTTGTGATGCAGGCTCATCCAGGAGAAATGAAAAAATATTGTTGCCCCAAATCTGCTCTGACTGGGTGACAGTGTCAGTAGAGGGAACACCACTTGGTCACAGTACATATCATTGAGACACTTCACTATAAATTCAAAGTGTTTTAATTTTGGCTCAAGAATCCGCATAAACTGGAGCATAAACAGTGTCCTGGCTTTTTGTGCTTTGGCTGGAAGGTGTCAATTAGGTTCTGTACGAGAGCAGCAAGGCCAAGACCAAAAAGCTGTGAACCCAGAGGAAGGAGAAAGCATTAAAATGGGTCAGCTGTGTCTTGCATTAGGAAAAAAAGTTCTTAATTTGTGAAGCAGACTCTTACAGCCAGCAGCAGAGGAGAGATTGCCAAGGAAACATCCCTGGAGGAGTTCCTGCTTTGCGTTAGAAGGAAGAGATGAGGATGGTGCATGTACACAGCCCCCACGCCCCCACTGGATGAACAGGTTTGAAAACTCCCTCCAGAATGCCTGCTTGTTTTCCCTGTTTGTACTCCAGGGGCTTTTAGTCTCTTTTGCAGTTCAGTAGCAGTAGCTGGGGTTTTTCATGTGTTGTTGGTGTCTTCCAGGTGATACCTGATCCCTGGTATTACTGAATGTAATGCCAACAGCACCAATAGAAGTGTCTGTGCTATAATAAAGAAGGCACATCCTACAGAAACATTTGACTCCGGGCTGAATGATCTGAGCATAAGTGTGCTCCAGCAAAGCTTTGATTTTTCCCTCACTGGTGATCACTGACCCCAGCCTCCCTCTCCCTGCTGATGGGAGGTGATCATCGCTTGTAGGCAAGAGGCAGAGCAAGTCTGGATGGGAAATGTGGTGCAATCACACAAAGATAGACTTTCAGTGTAAGCCATCACAGTGGAAGTGCCTCATATTCAGACAGAATTACAAGTGTAGGTAGCATAGAAATAGAGAGGCCTGGAAGCTGCTGTGTCTCAGTGATGACTGAGGACCAGACACAGGCAGCATGTCCTCACGGCTATTCATACTGTGTTTAGAAGAGAAAAATAATAGGCAATCTCTGAGTTGCTGAGATTTTCAATTGTCTAAAGTGGTGCAAGGAGCCAGCACTTCTTAATGAGGTTTTGTGGTTTCACTGCACGTGTTTCATTTGAAGGCAAAGAGTATTTGCACAGGCACTAAAATAGAGTGGAGGAGAACTGTATAGAATTTATACTGTCCCTGGGGTTAAGAGTGTCCATATCTGATGGTTTATGTCCACTTTTTCTTGCAGAAATGGTTGAAGGGTGAATTTTAAGTGTTTTATCATGTGCAGGATTTGTAAATGCACAGGAGCTGAGTTAGGGCTCTTGTGCTTTTAAGGAGGCTGCTGTGAGCCTGATGCTCTCAGAAATCATGTCTACCTCTGCAGCAGGTTTAGTTTCAAGGTGAACATGCAGTTGTGCTGCCTAATTCTGAAACATCCCCAAAATTAGACTTAATATGTAGAAACTGTAAGTCTGCACATTGGAACTGAAATTTCTGAAAACAGGAAATAGATTCCTGTGAGCACAGAACCAGTTAGTTTCTATTTTCTTTCTCTTGCTTAGAATGCCAGTGATAGCTTTAGACATACATAATTTTGAAAAATGCAATCACTTTTATCCTGAAACTTTGAAAGAAAAAAAAAAATTGGTGTAAAGAAGCTTAATTGGAGACTGTGACCAGGAGCTTTATTGGAATGTTTTGGGTGCTTATCCAACCAGTGAGTGCTCAGAAATACAGCACTTGAGCAGCAGTTTGTGCTAGTGGTAAACAGCCATCATGATGTTCTCACTTGTTATATTACAGTTTAAATGTTCTGCCATGCAGAACTATTGGCTCTGTTTGTGTGCAGCCATTGCTTCAAAGTGAGGTATTGAAAGGAATGCCTTTGTAAGGAGTCCCTTTGGAGCCCCCAGCCTAAGGACAGATGCCCCATGCTGCAAGGGAAGTTCAGCACGGAGTCTGGGAGCAGGACTTTCCTTAAAAAATGTGTGTGCACCTCCTCTGCTGCTACTCCCACCCCTTTTCGATGTAATGTTTAGGTCAAAACTGGAGTTGCACACAAATTGAAAGTTGAAATGAGACAGGATCATTGCCAGTGCTGTATTTGAAACAAATTATAAACCAGAGCAGGTAAATCACAAGTAGGAGTAGGTTAATGCCTGAGTAGGAATCTTCCTACTCAGGCATTAACAGGATGTGCATTCAGTCCCTGTTAATGGGCTTCAACTTTTCTGAGTTGCATAAGAAAGCTGGATTAACATCTCTGAGCTTTTTGTCACTTTCTGACAGCACTATAAGCTACAGTCTGAGGACTGGATTCCCACACAGGGTAGACACTTGAACAAAAGTACAGCTTTAAGATCATCATTGTTTTGACCTTTCTTCTCCTTTTCTGCTCAATTCCTACTGTGATCAATCAATAGCTGCTGTGGGAACCGTGGGTCAATATAATATAAACTGGTTAGTATGTCAGGATGATGCCACTTCAAATACTGTAGCAGTCCAACGTTGCTGTATAAATAAAAAATCCCATGTAGCAGAAAGAAGGAAGGCATTTTTCTCTGAAACATATCTGAGCTGACAAGTCTGGATTTATGCTGATATAAATTATTCTTATAAAAACAGAAACAGAAAAAAATCCTTGGGAGAGCTGCTTCCCTAATCTCAAGCAGATCTGAGGAGAAACCCAGAAGATGGGTATGAGCATGTGAGACACTGGCTTTGTGTCTCCCTTACAGCTTAGTCTGAAGTGCTCTGGTTCATTAAACCTAAACATAGAGCAGATGTACCCCAGACTTCTGGCTTAAGAAAGCAGCAAGAGTTTGTTACAAAACTCCTTACTTAACCAAGATTTTATTTTGTCTTGAGAAAAAAAAATGTCTTCTCTTGATGGTGGAATTCTGGAGCACCCGTAGGTGTTGAGAGGTGTTGAGGCTGCACTTCCCTATTGGGGTAGGGCTCCCCTCTGTGGGCTTTATCCAAGGAATTAGCTTTTTTTTTTTTTTAATTTTTTTTTTTATTTTTTTTTGCCAACAAAGAAAATCTTTGCTTGCAGACTTAATGGAAAACATGAACCATCTGTGAATGTTACTTGCAGCTCATTTACTTCATTGGCAAATATTAAACGGTGTTGTAAAGATCCACTGAAATTATGGAAATGGGTTTTAACATTAAAATCAAAGTGCAATTAGAACATTTCACTGCATAATTGTTTGGCAGACTAAGCTAGCAAGAAGAAGATATCCAGCTTTCTGATTTATTGGTCACAGGTTGTTTCTTTAGAACTACAGAAGCTATGTTTTTGTATTTATATTTTTTAAATGATCTGCACAATTATGAAAAGGCAGTGCTCACACATCCTGGGATTTATTTTGTATGACTGTGTTATACATTTCCAAACTGTTATCTCTGTTTTCCCTAACCAGCATAAATTGGAACCTGCAGGATTTAGAGGCAGGGGTACAGACAGCAGCAGTTTCATGTGTTCCCCCTGTGTACAACCCTGGAATATTTAGCTTGTTTGGTTTTAATTATTATTCAGACAAAAGAAAAAAGGTTCATCACCAGTGTGGCCCAGAGCATTTTGTAAGTAAACACTACCTTACAGCAGACTTATAATCAATCCCAAAACATACTGATTTTCACATATGCAGAACTGAAGAGGCTTAAAAGAAAAAAAACAAATTTAGTGTTGGAAAATCTAAAAATAATATCTATACATGTATATGTAAAATATAGTGTTAAAATTTATTTGCCCAAAGCCTGTTACAAATAGTGTCTGCTTTGCTGTTTCATAAGGAGCAATGAGGGATTTTGATAGGTAAGAGCTGGCCAGTGATGCATAGAGTCCTTGTGCTTTTAATTTATGTATGGGGTGCTCAGAGTAAGAATATATTTACTGTCTCATGCAGCTGAGCACTAGGGGCTCAGCCCTGAGAATGAAATAACATGTCGTTGAAATTACTGCACAGTTCTTTTTAGTGTAAAAGCTTTTCAGAGACTGCCTTTTTCTGTTCAGTCTTTGTACGATAGGGTCCTGTTTGTGATTGGGTTCCCAGGTGATATTGTAATGCAAATAATTGTATTTTTTTTAAAAATGCACACTATGAGCTACAGTGTTGCTTCAGGAGTAAATATTTAAGTGTCTTTAATACTGAACGTTTGCTGAATGCCTTGGTACTACTGCCATAACTGTTTAGTTTATTTATTTGTGGAATAATGTTAGTCTTGGGGGGAAAAAGATGTCTGCTCTTGAGATCATGTTTGGGGTCCTTGGTACTGTTCTGGCTAGGCTGAACAGGAATTACAGCAGGTGATTTCAGCACTAAGGTGAAATTATATTGGAATACTGATACTATGGGGGCAGAGGTGTTCTGCCAATCAGTATTAAGGTGATTTCTGCTCAGGGAGCACTGCTGCTCTGTGGAGATGCATGTTGCTGCTCTATCTGAGCCGTGCAGTCTCTGGGCACTGCAAATTACTGAAGAAGTAGAAGAGCAACTCTTGTAGCTTTTAGCATTACAGGTAGTGTAGACATGAAGCATGTTCCCGTAGGCACACAAGGATAATGCTGAAGTCTAGATATTTCCATGCTGTTTGGCTCAAAGGCCAGGTGTGCTGTGGCTCCTACAGCAGTCAGGGTCCCCCAGCTGCACAGTGATGCTGGTGCTGGGAGCCTCTGGCTCCTTTTGCAGCTTAGCCACTGCTCACCTGGGCAAGTTCATGGATTTCTTAGCAAATGCTTTAAAAATAGAAAAATATTGATATATCCTTTGAGTGTTTCTGCTTGTTCTTTTTAATATGAGTGGGATGGATTTCAGTCTGGTTTGGGCATGAAAAGCAGGTTTTTTTCTAATGAGAGTTTACATTCAAAACCCCATGAGTTGAGGCTGTTACCAGCACATTGTTCTTTGGTTGTTGACAAACTCCCAGAGCAAGAAGAAACAGGCTGTTGCTCATGTTGTCTGCTGGCAGCTGTAAACCCTTCACTGGCCCTTCACAGCCCCCACGGCACTGGGTGCCCTTGCTCTGGGCTCAGTATCTTGGCTGAAGGCAGCCCCTGCCCCTGCTGCTGGTGGGTGCAGCCTCCACGAGAGATGGGCCGGTGGTGCTGCCAAGGCAGAGGTTTGGAGGCCTGGTATGGCTCAGGGTCTGGGGGCCAGGGTGGTACCTGCAGGCCAGGGAGCCAATTTCTACCCTGGTGCTGGGTGAGCAGCTGACACAGCACCTTTAACCACCTCTGTGATCTGAGCTCCTTCTGGTGCTGGACAACACCGTGTGGGGACCTAGCTGTGAGATACCAACCAAGCAGTTCTGGAGGAGCTCTCCCTTTCTGGTTTTGGATGGGGATCTCTGCCACAGCTGACTGAGTTGGGAGCTGAGGCCAAGGGGTGGTTTTGTGCATTCTGGGCCATTCCCCTGCATTAATGTGCTGCAGGGTTTAGTGTGCAGAGGCTGGCAGGCTCCTTTCCTCACCACCAGTAAATATATGGATCAAACACAACAATTCTTTAAAGGTAAAGAGCTAAAAAAAAATCTCAGCAAGCCTCATGCAAATGAGCCTGCCTTCTCAATAAAATTTCCCTGAAACACCAACACAGCGCAGGTCTTTGTAATGTGATAAATCAGCAGGAATTTAACTGAAGGAATAGCATCTTTTTTGAGCACCTCTGGAGGTTAATTGGTGAAAGGATTTTGAGTTGATAAACACAACAGGAGGATTTGGATGTTTTCTCTCAGATGAAAACCTGTATAGTCTGTGCTGCAAGGTATTTATTTAACAAGAACTGTAAGTATGAACGTCTAAGACGATAATTTCTCCTCCTGAAAAAAAAAAAGACTTTATTTCACTCTGACGTATCCCACTATCACTGTGACATCCTAGATAATTTCAGATCCCTTCAGGGCTTTGGTACTTAGATACATGTACGTGCTAATCCACCAAGTAGATGGAGCAGGAAGATGACCTCCGAGCTGTGAATCCCCGTGGATGGGAAGCAAACAAAAAGGAATGGACTAAGGCAACTTTGCAATATGAAGCTGGCACGTGGTGATGATAAACAGTCAACACTGGCACAACGCTGTTGTTTAGCTTTCAACTGAGTTAGTCTTGCTGCTACCACTGTGAAAACTAATAACATAACAAATGAAACTATTGTTCAGTTTCATTAAAAAGAAATCTGATAAGATGGGGAAAATTGAATTAACCAATCTCAATAGAGTTGCTGCTTGTTGGAGCAAAAGCAATATCATCTCTAATAGAATATGTCCCAGATAGTTTTGGCTGGTCCATGCAGCGTGAATTCTGCGTGCAGATGCTGGCACAGCCACGCAGCAAGTTAATGTGAGCATTAGTGGATCAGCACTCTGTGTCTCCAGCTCCATGGCCAAGGCTGGCAGTGGTACTTTTTAGATCAATGAGTTGAATTGATTTCTCTTGGCAGAGCAAGTTGAGGCTTCCTTCCAGTGAGGCTGTTGTGCCTCTGCTCTCTGTGTGTCAGGTGGACCCTCCCCTGAACCTCACAGCCTGAATGCCCTGCTCTGGCCATGGCTGTAGTCACTCTGCCAGAGTCGGCACCACTTGGACTTCTTTTTTAAAAATTCAGGCCTGGAATCCATTTTGAAAGACTTTCATGCACAGACCTCTTAATGCTCCAGGCCAGTGTTAGTTTTATTGTGGCTTTGTGAGTCCCCTGGAAGAGCCCCACAAGGACAGTGCTGTTCATAACTGTGCACTCTCTGTAAAAGTGGCAGCCTGAATTCAGAAGGTTGAAACTCTTGCATCAGTTAGTGGTGACTCTAAAATTTTATACCAGAAATAATCAGTGCTTGCTTGTTTTGTTGGAAAACAGAGATATTTTGATAACACAATCAACACACTGGGAGCTGTTAGGGTTCCTCAGCTACCCCTGCCACAGCCCAGCACTCTGTCCTGTCACTTGTCTCTGCAGCCATACTTCGTATTTGTAGAGCTCATAGGATCCAGGAGATTGCAGAAATACTCTGTGCACCTTTGGTTACTGAGTGAGTGCAGTAAAGCTGTGGGATGTGGATCATCTCATTTGCCCAAGTATAAGAATTCAGCACTTGTTGGTAGAAGTTGAGCTGAAAGGGGACCAAGTGAGACTGACTTTTTGGTTTTGTTTTTTTTCTCCCATAATTTAGAAGGACAGAAAGGTGCTGGATTACAAGAAGGGAGTAATGGAAGAGATTTGGGTTTTTTTAACAAACGTGGTTAGTGCGGGCTTTGAGGCAGTGTGGACCTGGAGGGGGAGTGAGGCAGGGGGGACACAGAATTCAGTGATAATATGCTTTAAGATCAACATATTTTATATGTAGCATAAACACCTACATATGCTGTTTGGCCTCAAATGGGCTATTTAATCTGAATATTGTCAGGGAATTACCTAGCTAGCATTAAATTCCTTTGACATCTCAGTATCAGAATGTCTCAGAAATCAGTTCCATTTCCTTATTTCTTCTTAAATTAAAATTATTTAGTTCTGAATTAGAGAATCAAAAATGTTGATTTTTTTTTTTGCACCTTTATTCTGCTAGAATTAATTTTCCAGAGCTGCTTTTTCTTGTTGCTGTTTTTAGTGGGCTTCTGGCTGGCTTCTACTAATCAAAACAGGGTTGCTATAAAGATGTTTTCTTGTTCCTTGACATGGCTTTCTGGGGACTTTAAAGCACTGCAGTGGCTGTTTGGTAATGTTCTATTACTTGTAGCACCTTCTAAAATATCTCTTATGTCATCTCATTCTCACAAAAGTGGTGCATTCTGTTCAGGTTTAAATAATATGTTATCAGATTCAAAAGCTTACTGTCCTTAGATGATCAGAGTGAACTACTTCATTTTCAGTATGTGTGGAAATGAAACATTTTTTAATAGAAACTTAAATCTCCTGCCTGTGGAATGAAATGACCTTGTGTGGTACAAGATTTACATTTAAGCCAATGGGCACTAAAACCTGCTATGCACTACTTTGTATTTCCAACTGGCTGTAACTCCATTTTGTAAAATCAAAATGGAAATTGTATCCTGAAGATTTTTATTTTAGTGGATTTAAATATAGCCGTGTAAATAAAACTATTACTTGACAGAGAAAAAGAGATTTGAAGAGTAATATGTTGGAGAGAGAGGATGTGTGAAAATTGTAAGAGAGAAAAGGTTCTTGAGCTGCCAGCGGGATGTTCCTGAAATGTGAGACAGCAACAGGGAGATGGAGATGAGTAGAAGTTTGTGAAATTAGAAAACAGCTGGAAAAGGTTCCCAGGAGGCTGCTCCATGACAGCCTGTGGCCCTCGCAGCAGCCACAGGACTCTGCTAGAGCACATGTGTGCAAGGACTTTAAAAAAAGGAAATCTTTCTAGAGGGTACCTTTAACAGCGTTATTAACTCCTCTTGCATGTGTTAAAGGGCAAACTGAGGCCCTTCTTTTGCATGTTTTCTTACTTGTTTGGTCTGAAACGGTGTGACTGACATTTAAATGTGATTTGAAACTTGGTGCATGACTCTCGTGGTGTTATTGGTGAGGATGGGGAGGGTGAGCTCTTGTGATTCAGACTTCAGCTGTGTCATCAGGAAAGCGGCTGTTTGAAACACCAAGTCCAATAAAATCCTGCTGCATTAAAGCAGGTTTTGTTAGAGGAGAGAGAAAAAGTGATTTCTCTTGGGATTTTGTCCTGCAGCTCCCATCTCAGCAGCTCCAAGGGCTTTCCCCTGCCATGTCCTGGTGGGCTGGGAAGCAGCAGCGTGCTGTGGGTGACTGCAGGTGGCTGTGCTGTCCTTGTGGCTCTGCAGGGCTGCCTGGAATTGCCATTCTTGGAGGGATGGAGGAGGATTAGTAATGGGAGCCACAACATTAACTCGTGTCTGTCTTCTCTGCCCAGCATGAGCAGTGTACAAAATGTCACTCAGGAGTTAATTGATCTTTTCATCAGACTTGGAGACTTTTTTTAAGTTAGTGGAGGTACAAGGGCATGTGTGTGTGGGCAGTGCTTGTGAGTGTCATGACAGAGGCATCTCCTATTTTGAGTGTTGATGTGGAGTCCAATATTCACTTTAATTATAGTGCTGCAACTTTTATAACTTTGGAGAAGCTGCTCTGATAGGAGAGAAAATAAAGCAATTTGAAGTTTTTTAAGCATACATAAAGTAAAAACTGAAGAAAGTAAGGTAGTGATTTGCCTTAAGACTTCATGAATGCCACAGTTTTTCAAATGCTTTTTCACATGATTTTCAAATATTTTAACCTGAAGCAATATAATTTTGATAGATAGACTTGTCTCCTATCAACATTCTTGGGATAACTCTTTATTAACTGGGCCTATGGCATCTTTAAGGAACATTCCCTAATTTAAGATCTGCTCAAATGCAGATGGAGGCAGCTTTTGTGAAAGGGAGTTATTGTTAATATATGATGATGAAGTTATGTTAATATATGAAGATATGTTAATTTGCTAATAAGTAATGATGTTCAAGAGCTTTGTCTCAGCTGAGACCAGGAGGAAATTCATTCTTTCCTCTTCCTTCTTCTGTATTTGTTACATCTTTTCTATATCCAGTTTGCTTTTTCAACAATACTATTTTAGAAGATTTTAGAAATAATGTCCACATTCACATCAAATTGTGAATTTAAAGGCTGAAAGAAACGGCTCCCTCAGCTTACTTGGGAATCTCAGGAAATCCAGCTGCTGTTGGGTAATGCTTTGTATGCTGTGAGAGACCCCATCCTTCTAATGGGGAGCAAACAATAGATCTTGGCAGTGCATGACTGCTACAGCATTACTGAGCTAGCAAAATTCACACTAATGTCCTGGGCTCCACTTCATCATTTTCGTTTATTGAAACCTGCAGCACAGGTAACCAATTTTGCTGTACAGCCAAGTTGGATTTCCTGCCTAAACTACACACTTTTAAGAAACAGACTTTACCATGGTTGGTAATTACCAAACCAAACAAACAAAAAGTGCATGTGTACTTATTTTGTGGACTAAATGTTTTCCTATTTTGTGCTATACCTGTACAAGTTCCCATAAAGAGAATAACGATTTTTGGTGCCTCTTTTGGCTGGGCATTGTTATCATTAGCCTAAACTTGAGCTGTGTTTAAGCAAGGTTCCTTTCCCTCCCATGACTGTGTTGTTCCTGCTGTGCTGCTTTTGACAGCATCTCTGGCCAGGCACTCTGTTACCTGTCTGGGGAGGGCAGCAGTCCCCTAAAAAGGCATTTTTGGCTCAGAGACCAGCTTGCCTTGTGCAGCCATCCCCAGCCTCTTGACATGAGCAACAAAAGCGCCTGTTTCCTGTACACTAGTTCCACCAGCAGGACCCAATCCTGTTTCTGCTTGTCACCCTGGAAGTTCTGGCAGAACAGAGGACCTGAGAAGCCTCTCCTGTAGCTCCTGGACCGTGGCAACATAAAAAGAATCCTGTCTTTAAATGTGAATGTGTGTGCCTTTAGGTTAAAAAGTGAGCTTATGAAGTAGAGGTTAAAGCACAGAGTCCTACCCAGACAGTCGTTTGTATCTTTTGGGTTTTTTTTAATGCTTAGGAATAGTCAGCACAGCAATTTCCTCTCCTGGTTAAGGAAGAACTGCTGACCTGCATTACTAAATACTTGCATGCATTAGCTGGCAACTCTTCCCTTATCTTGCTATTTGGACTTTAGGACTTAAATAGATCAATTTCCTTTGATCTATTGTTTATGAAAGTGGCTTTTTTTTTTTCCTTTTTTTTTTTCCCCCTCTATTTTTTCCCAAGTCTCTTTAATCTCTGAGAAAAATGTAGCCTGGCTGGCTCTTGGGATCTATCCAATGCTTTTCCTATCAGTGGTTCTGCTAAGATTTCTTTGCAGACTTTTGCTGTGTCACTGTACACACATTCCTGGTCTGTTTTAGCTCTGAACCACTTTTCACAAAGGCAGTCTGAGCACGCTGAGTGTTTGGAAAGCAATAGTAAATAGGAATTGGCTAACAATGTGTAAAAAAGTGTCTGTGTGGCTAAAGCCTTTCCATGGACTATGCATATATGTTAAGAGGAGGAGATGCCTCTGCTGCTTTAAAATTAAAAACTGGTTTGTAGCAGAGTAAACAAGCTCCCGTGGTTGTTACCCAGATGATGCACTAATTGGGATTGAAAGCATTGTGTGGAATAAATAACACAAAGGCATCTTGATAACACCTGTCTGGTGGTACATTAGGGTATTGTGCTGGGAGGGCTTGGAAGGAACAGGGCACACAACTTCTCACAGCTACACTTTGTACTGCAGGTAAGTCTAATGCAAATGAGGGAGAAACTTGTGACATTAGACTAATAGCACTGCTTAGTCTGTAATAGTCTCTACTTAATAATGACTCCGTAGTTAAAATTTTCAGATGAAGGCTGAAAAGGATTTGCTCTGCAGGAGGCCTCATGGCCTTGTGTCTTCTGCTTTCTAAAATGATTATTCAGACTAAGGCAAATCAAGGAGTACAATGAAACAAGATAAGCATCTTCCAGGGGAAAGCTCACTCTCTGGCAAAAACAGCAGTTGCACACAGAGGGTTCTTGAAATTACAGCGTGTTGATGTGTCTGTGTAAAACAAATATAGGCAAATTTAAGTCCAATGTTTTCTGTAAAGTGAGACTTAGATGTAGAATTCTTCTCCCATAGATATTCTTCCAATCACCTTATGTGGAAATTTAGGCCATAACAGGGACTGATTGCTTTTGCCAACATGTCCAGCTCCTACTTCAATGCTATGAAGAAAGACAAGAGACAACTCAATATTTATTTTTTATTGCAATACCAAATCAGGCATTGTAATAGTAATCCACAATGGAGAACAGAAGCATAACCCAGTTTGCTTCTAATTGATAATCCAGGTTCAATTAAAACAAATTTCTAAACTAGATCAACTCCTGTTGAATAAATTACTATGGCTTCAACATATATCCTGCCTGTACACTGAAAAAATGGCAACACTCCTGATTGGCTTTGCATTTGTGATTTGTCCATAGTGGTGACAAACCCTCCTTAGCTAAGTGCACTCCTTATGGTGCAGGTCCCTGTCAAGGTGAATTTGATTCATTTTCCCTTATTGCACCAAAGTTTAAATCATGACATTTCTATCCATGGCTACGTGTGGTTGATTTGTGGTATGTGTCTAACTGGAGAATACATAACATAAGATTGATTACAGTAGCATTTCTGAGAGTGTAATGATAACTTTTTATGGCTTTCAACTCTGTCATTGTGCTGGTGTTGCAGTGTTCTGAAAGGAGTTTGGGATCCCACATGTCATACTGTGAAGCAAAAGAAGGTGGGGAGAGGAACAATACTCAAAAGAGCTGGGAGGAAATGACATTTCTTCATTGGGTTTGTCTGAAACATAAAAACTGTCAAAATAAACAAATGTTTCAGCACACCCTACAGAAAAGAACATATTCAAGGTAGCTCCACAAAGGACTTCCAAAGAAGAAACTGAAACCTGCATTATTTGAGTGCTAATGAAACGTTCAAGATACGTGGAGATTTTAAGTATCTGGATTTTGGAAGGTTGGTCTTCATGTTGGCTTTGATGTGACTGCATGAGGTGTGGTTTTTGCTGGTGACCATCTTTTCAGGTACACAGTGGTTCCACTTTTGAAAGCTGTGATTGGGGTGAACATTTAAAGGCATCAGAACTACAAGGATTCTTCTAAACCTCTTAGCTATGTGGTCTGTGTGGGTTTCTTATATTGACAAAAGAGCTCACTGACACTTTTAAAGCTGCTTAAAGCCTATGTCAGCCAGCATTCAGCATCTAAGCAGACCAAGGAAATACCAAGTAGATGAAAATTAAAAGATACCACGGAGATTCAGTAGCAGGTCTGGGAATGTCTCTAATATTCTGGGTTCCTTGATTGCTTCTCTTCAGAGGCAAAGAAATATATGGTATCCTTGGTTTCTTGGCTATATTGTGTCTCTTTTTTTTTTTTTTTTTTTTCTTTTTTTTTTTTTTTTTCTTTTGGATTATTTGCCCNTCCTTCTGGATAATGTGACCCAAAGAAAAAAAAAGTTTGTCGAGTGTGGATTTTGCCCCTGGTCTGAGTCATGGGGGAAAAAGGCAGTACCCACTCCTGAAGGGAGTAATTTGATGCTTTAGGAAATCAAACAGAACTCAGCTGAAGGCTAAAGATGGATGATCTACATCAGGAGAAATCCTAAAAATGTCTCTCTCCTTCTAGAGCTGATCAGATGCATAAAGATCCATTAAAAGTGTCCCAGTGAAAATGGGCTCTAAATATTCAGGGACTTTCCTGAAGTGAAGATCTAGTGCCAAACTGAATGCTTTCTAAGTGGTATTTCCAAGTTTACATCTCTACTTTTCCCTTTGTTTTCTACCTATATACTGTATTTTCTTGGAGGACAGGCAGATCTTTGCTGGTGGCCACAGCATGTTTTATTGAAACCACTGAGCATACCTTCTGTTCCCCTTTCATTACTAAGTGGAATAAATTATCTTCCCTGCTTAATCCTGATAGCCAAAGCCATGGAATCTCCTCTCCAAAGAGTGGACTAAATTCCAAATGCTGTTGGACTGAAAGTCAACAGAATCCTGGCTTGTATCAGGAGCAGTGTGATCCTCTAGGGAGTGATTGTCCCCCTGTGCTGGGCACTGCTGAGGCCCCACCTTGAATTCTCAGGTCAGCTCTGGGTCCCTCACAACAAGAAGGACATTGAGGGCCTGGAGTGTGTCCAGGGAAAGGAATAAAGTTGGGGAAGGGGCTGGAGCACAAGTTTGTTAAGGAGTGGCTGTGGGAGGGTTCAGACTGGAGAAAATGAGGCTCTGGGGGACCTTCTCACTCCCTACAGCTCCCTGACAGGAGGGTGCAACCAGGGGGGGAGCAGTGTCTTCCCTTGAGTAATGAGAAACAGGACAAGAGAAAATGGCCTTAGATTGCACCACAGGAGGTTTAAACTGGGTATGGGCAAGAATTTATTCACTGAAAGGATGGTCACACACTGGCACAGCTCCCCAGGAAAGTGGTGGAGCTGATCTCTGAAGAGATGTGATAGACATGTGGATGTGGCACTTAGGGACATGGCTGAGTTAAAGATTCCACTTGAGGATCTTGGTGGTATTTTTCATCCATAACCATTCTGTGATTCCATGAAATGCAAGTGCTGTGGTTGATTAACTGTGATGGGAACTGTTGTTTTCAAATGTGCCCCGTAAGCAGCAGGTGATACTTGGGCAGAATTCTTTGCTGCACTGTTTCTCATCAGCTCATGGCTCCAAATACCAACAAACCACAAAAGGTAACAAGTTACCCCTTGTCAAGGATCATTCTAATGCAGTGATCATGTTTTGACTCAGTGTTAACTGTGCCTTCCTGTTTGTATAACCGTGTTTGCAGGCACTACTTAGAAGCTGGACAAGTTAATTAAACTCTTGAAATAATGTGTACAATGCTTCAAATTAAAAGCAGATTTGATTTGTCCTAACCACTATACAAAGGCATCAGGGACTGGATTGTCACATCCTCTGAAGATAAAGTGATCAGAAAACCACACTCACCATTGATTGAGTGTTAATGGCAGATTATTTCTATTTGGAATTAATTGCTGGTTGGTATATAAATACATGTGTATATACGTATATATATGTTATATATATACGTATAACTGCATCTCAGGCATTTAAATAAAGTATCTGTTTCATGAATACTGATATTGTTTCTAAGATACCTTTCCTAGTTGTTTTCTAAAGTTCTACAAAGTTTTCCCTGAGAGCTGCTTCCTGCTCTTGGTGGGGTTTCCCAATCAGGAATGGTTAAAAGAGCTGTTCTTGTTGAATTTTTAGTTTGGGTGTATTTTAACTGCTGCTCCAAGCAATATGTAGATGCTGCTTCAATTTAGTTTAAGCTTGTCTTTTGAAAGAGGAGGGAATGAGTAAAAATCTTAGCTTGATTGAGATGAGTAAAAATTTTGGCTTAGTTCATGCTGATAAGCAAATTAAATCATTTGCTGTCCTGAGCATGGGTAGAAGATTGAGTATTTGTACTTCATGGCCAAACAATTCCAAAATATGCATCAAGCTGCAAAGAAAAATCACTGTTTGAAAGCAGGGACCTAACTCTTGTCTACCTTGTTCCTCCCACCTCCTACCAAGGACTTTCTGAGCCTGATCAAGGTGGGCTGAGTGCCCACTTGCCCAGCCATCACCTTCTCATAGCAGAGTGTGCATTGCCTCTGATGAGTCAGAGACCTGCAAACTGCTTTGTGTTACTGGGAACTCCAGCCAAGGAGCCTCCTCAAACGACAGAAAAGCACTTTTTGACAGATGATGTGTTTGAAAGTTTAGTGCAGCATCAAATGGGAAGGTTGAGCAGGGAGGGCTGGATCATGGACAATTATATTGTTCCAGGGAGATCTAGGGATTGATGCTTGGTTTTGATTAAATCTGTTCACTGTTCAAGGAAAATTAAGTTCTACTTGCCCAAATTATTTATGGTATGGACCACATGCCTTGCATCACGTAGTCTCTGTGGTCACTGAGTGATAAATCCATGTGATGGAGGTCTCTAAAATGCATGAGAGTTGCAGTAGGGAGTGAAGCAGGGAGCTCTAGTAAGAGAGGGAATAGGGCAGAAAGTCAAACCTGACAAGAGGGTTTTTTTTGTTTGAATGCTTTGAGAAAATAATCTGAGGAATGTCCCATACAGCAAGAAATCAAAGGCCAGTTTCACAATATCTATGTGATTTTGTAGCATCTTTCAAGCCTGGTGTGCAGTGTTTGCATACCTGCCTCTGCTGCAGGGTCCTTCAGGAGGCTGCTGTAATTGTCCTCTTGGGGACCAGTGGTGTGCAGCTCTTTCCAGAATCATTTCATTGAACACTCAGATGACTTCAGCTGCTCTTCTCTATTTACTAATGGAGAGTGGAGGGGTACCCTCTGAATTTCTGCTTGAGAGCTGATCTCTTTCAAGCTAAGCATCACTTCATAATAAATTTGGTTACTTTTACTTTGTTTTTCTTGTTTGTAAAGACAGAAGAGGAAAATAGTGGTATAACTTTCCCTTAGTAAAGGCAACACTTTCTGTTCCAATTTTCACTGTGCAAGTTGGTAGGAAATTGAGTTCAGAGTACTGAGGACACAGTTCAGGTGTTTTGAACCCTAATGTACCTGATTTACTGAGGGAGAATAATGAAGCAGAATAGCCTCAACGGCTGGAATGGTTTCATTCTATTGAATTGCATCAGTTTTAGACAACTAGGTCTGAACTGTGACATGTGAGATGGGATGTTGTAAATAGCATGGCTGTGTGCACAGCACAGCCCCCCTCTTCATCCTGCCTTGCCCTCTAAGCCTTTCCAGCTTAGAATTCAACACAAGCTTCTTTCTCACCAGTGAGAATGAATTTTGGTTATCCTGGAATGTCTAGACATCTGAACTCCAACTCCAAGCTGCCCCAGCCTGAGGTGCATCTTTTTGGAATTTCCATAGTCTACATCTTACATGACCTATGTAGTTCATGTAGTAGTTTGTTTCCAATTTTAAGTTGTAAAAAAGGTACCTGAGAATTTGCAGTGATTCTACGAGGGATAGGAGACCTAGTTCAGGCAAAATAAGATTCAATTCAAGCGTGGGTAGGTTTATGGGATTGTAGGGTTTTAGTTTTATTCTCACACTCCTCTGTAATTCCTAATTTTGGACAGAACAGATGGACTGAAATTCTCTATCTTCTCTTGTTTCCCTTCTGGGAGAAAACATGTTTGCAGGGACAGATTCGCTGGTAAAACTGAAGTAGAGAACAGGACTGCTGCATTTCTGACCAACTGAAATCCAGAATAAAACAAAAAAATAAGGTTTATATTTTTTAGTCAAAGGAAAAAATACATATTATTAAAAAAAATAGCCAACATTGGTATAAGAATCAAGTCATTAAGCAAAAGGGAACAATACAGATGTGTTAAATAATGCTGGATAAAACAAAGAGGAGTTCTCCTCTGAGGTGCCTTAGAAATTCTGCGCTGGTGATGTGCCTCAATCCCCAACCAGATACAAGTGGTTCAGGTCTGGGTTTACCTGAGCTCTGAAGGCAGGCAGCCCATGCTGAGCAGGAACCTTCTTGCCCAGCTTCTGCACCAACAAACTCCAGCTCAGATTATTCAGGTGCCTCCAAACACAGATGAACTTCTCTGGCCGGGTGAAGCAGTGACTGTGCCGCACACGTACCCCTCCAGTTAAAAACAGAACCAAGCAAAAGCAAAAAGGAACAGAACCCTGCAGGTGAAGTTGCAGAGCTGATGCTTCAGAGGTTGCCAGAGAAGCTGAGATGTAGCACAGGTCAGGGCTGCAGGTGTTCATCAGCCCTGCTGGGGATGCTCAGCCCCACAGAGGTCTCTGACTCGATGGCTTGGCCACACTGCCACCCATAACAGTCGGGATTCATTTGTGGCAGGTGACAGCAAACATTGTCAACCCCAGAATACTTCTAGCACAGCCACCCACTTTCTGTAAAGATCCCCTTGATCACAATAGAGTCAGGCAAAAGTTGAGAGCATTTAGATTTTACAGTGCTCTTGTGCAAGCACGTGCAAGTGAGATCCTTGGCAGGACTTCTAAACAAACCAAGCTGGGCTCAGGAGGTCTCCAGAATTCAGTTTAGTGGGAGACTGAGAAAGGACTCAAAGAAAGTGTTGGACAGGCTGACACTGCTCGTGTCTGTGCCTGGCTGTCTGGTTACAGCTGGCACTGGAGGCAGCAGGCTGGGCTCGATGAACCCTTGCCTGAACCAGGATGATAAATGTATCTTTGCTCATTGCATAACACAAAATGCACTACAAGGTTGAAATCCTGAAAGGCAAACTCCTTCCAGCTAGAAGGATTTACTAGATTTAAATTCTAGTAAATGCCCATATATGGCAGAGAAGGGAATAATTATTATATAGCAACTCTTCTATGTAAGAAAATTATTTCATAATCCCTTTAGTGTCTGTGCTTACACGCTAGCCAGCTGGCTTGGTTACTGCAGGTAAGAGAGGCTATTCTATTCCTTTAACAACTTGTTTTCAATCAAGCAAGCTAGATTTTTGCAAGATCAATATGAGATGAACAGAAGATATTTGATTACTTCAAGAGCTATCAGTGTCTGACTTTTTTTTAAGCTGACATAACATCTGAGGCAGCAAATGTACATGCTTCTGCTTTCTATTTCTGAACATTATTCATGGACTGAAACTTAGCTTGAAATTGAAACAATAAGAGTTAGAATTCTGGAAAAGCACCGCTTCAATTTGCAGCAGAGAAACAACAAGCTGCCAGCTGGGATGAAGAAATTCTCAGCACACAGAAGGCAGAGAGCATGTGTAGCATGATGCAAAGTACAGTGAAATTTGCTTGGAAATCACACTGCCTTTTAAAATTCAAGTCTTTCTCTCTAGCAGAGTAGAATGCTGCTGAAGTATTGCCCCATGCCTGAAATTATAGCATCTAAAAATATTGCTGTTGTTCATGCTGTGAGAAAGGTGAACCAGGCAAGTTTTCTGAGAAGAAATTGTCTGTGCTGTACCTCTGGGTTTGGTGCTGCAGTCACGTTTGCACCTTGCTTGTGCCTTATCTAGACAAGAATTCTAAAATTTCCAAGTTGTTTAAATATCAGATGTTGTTACTAATCTGAAATGGCTTTATGAAAGGTTACTCTCTGCACACCTGCTATACAGGTGGTTATATTTCTGCTTGGTAAGTCCTCAGAGCAGGAACAACAGGAATACAATCCTACAATTTCTATTCTGTGCTCTGAAAGTGCCTTTAAAATGGAGCAGTGTTTCCTACCCAGCAATTGTCCCCAGCAACCTCTCGAGATCTGAGCTATTAACTACCAGTGAATGAGTACATGTGCTGTGGCCTTTAACCTCATCTTTGGGTTATCAGTTCTGATGTTTCTTTCAATAACTTTGCCAATTTCTTTTTTTTATTTTTTTTCTTTAGCTGCCACTGAGATTTTTTTTTTTCCAGAGTTATGTCTCACACTTTTGGGCTATATCCCCAGGATAGAAATACTTACTTTTTCTTTCATATCTCATGTGCAATTTGTTGGCTCTGACAATTCCTTTCATTCTGAAAAATATTGCTTTAGAGAAATCAGTTTTAAAACCCAGCAGCAACTCAGACTATTTTTGTCTGTAGCCATTCCAAAGAAGTACCAGTTGCCAACTTGTCTCAACAGTAATCAGCACCTCCAGGTAATGGCTCCTGACACACTTTGGTACAAAATGTGCTGAAAACACATGGTCTGGCTTTTCTTTCTGAGCAAACATAGAGAAATGCTGGAGGAGTGAAAAGATGGAAGAATTTACTTCTTCCCCCTTGGACTAAGGGCTGTGAAAAGGGTGAGGAGACACCAGTGTGGGATCCTGGACTTGCTGGGGATGAGCACAGGACGCTGTGGTCGTGTCTCTCTAAACAAGCAGTCACCTTGAGCTGGGCTGCTGGGCCATGGCAGGCTGCCATCCACACTTGGGTGTACTTCGAAGTGAGCAGAATAGAAGTGGTTCGACTTGCCAGGCTCACCAGCTTAGATAATGTCAAGGAGTGGAAAAAAGGGAAAGAAGCTTGCTATTCAATGTTAAGAGAATAAATTAAAAATTAACTAATTTAACCCATCTGTTGCACCAATAAATTTAAAACTGACCCAGTGGTTTTTAACCACTATTTTTTTTTTTCAGGTTTTTGAGTGAAGGTTTTTAAAAGTCCCTTAAAATTCAGCTTGTGCAGGTGGGGAGGCAGGGATGCAATCAGCTTTTCTCCCTTCTTGCCAGGAGGCAGCTGAGGGAGAGGGAACACATGCAGCAGTGACTGCAGAAACCTGGGGAGAAGCTGTGATCAGTGACCCACACAGTCCAGCTTCCCTCCATGTGGAGTTGTGGGGATGCTTCCTCTTCATTTCCTGGGACCAAGTTTTGCCCCCAAGAGTCTCACAGCCTGAAGTTGAAGGCATTTCACCACTACAGCAATGTCTGATACAAGGAGGTCCTCCATTTCTTGTCTATTATTCCAAGTGTAATTTGTAATCAAATAAAAGCTATGACTGAAACATTGTCACAATGATGACTTATCTGATATGAACTGTGTGTGTTCTGCCTTTGCACATGGATAGAGGTTTACAGGCTTTTAATTAAAAAAAAAAAATAAATTAATTTTCTTTTTTACTTAGGCAGTTTCAGAGAAAGCCTCTGAACTGGCTTTAAACCAGTGAGGAGGGTTATATTGAGCGCAGGTATTTTGGGGTGCAGCCCCAGTGTGAGCTGCAGGTTGAGCTCTGTTGCCACTTTGCCTGGCAAAGGACACGGGGACCTCTGGCCCCCAGGTGAGGGCCACTCTGAGGTGGGAGCCAATGACCCCACACTTCTGGACTGTGAGGATATAAAATCCCAGGGTGTGCTTTGTTCAGAGTCCCTCCTTGGAGGCACCAGCTTGGGCTGTTATTTTGTTATTTAGTTACTGCACTGAGATGAAATTATTGTAATGATCAGGACATCTGAGATGCTTCTGTGGGAAACCTGGGGTTGAGCAGGTGGGGAAGCACCTGGTCTGACGGTGTGGGGCGTGGGTTGCAGCTGTGAAGGGGCTTTGGTGAAGTTTGCCTGTATAAACTGGAGTTTCACCTGGTTTTGTTAGCTCATGGTTTTCAAGTGAACTTGTAGTTCAGAGTTTTTCTATGTTAAAAACCTTCCTGAGAGATTAGGGAAACCAGGTTTCCAGGGGAACATACACAAGAAAACCTTTATAGCCACCAAAATAAGCTGTTAGAATAAACTGAACTATTTAGCAGCTTGCTTGGTAACAATTGATCAAACTACTAATGTTCTTTGTATCCCAGCCCTTGCAAGCAATTTTGCAAAGACAAACCAGCGTCTGCCTTGTGTGTCTTCTTTGTGTTTGGACAAATCTCAGACTCAAGCATAACACAAAATTCAGCTGCCAAACAGCGTACCTGGATCTAGCACTGCCAGAAGAGCAACACCTTTTCAGTCTGTCCTGGATCTCTTTTGGGAAGCCCTACGTGGGATGGAGAAGGCTGCCTCTGAGGTGACAGCATTTGGTTTATATGGGAAATACAAAACTAATTTACCTTTCCTCTCCTAGATTCTATATATTTTGGGGTTTTTCTGTTCTATAGCACAGCTATGAGTCTTTTTGACTCTTTGCAGCCTTCCATTAATTCCTCAGTGTGGTACATTTTTGTTTTTTCTTTAGCTGTAACCTGGTCCTCAGTGCTACACAGTCTGAAATCCACATGAACATGCAGTTTTTTACTATTACTGCAAACTCAATCACTCTATTTTTATATCTAACACTCGTGCTCAGGTATCAGATGTGTCTGGTTGCTTAAAACTGAGTGTAGCTTGTAAGTTTTAGGGAATGGGGGGAAACCATACACAGCAGCAATGGGATTTGTCTTATCTGTTTACCAGAAATGCATTAATATCAGGGGCAAATCATTGCATGTTTTTAGAATTTAAACTAAATTTCCGTTCTCCTTCATTATTTAATAACTATTTAATTTTCTTTGATTCCCTCTCTTTCTTTTCCAAGTTAAGGAATCAACAGTGCTCTGGCCAAATATCTACCAAGCCAAGCAAACTCCTTTTTATCCTTCTTTGATACTATAATGCTGCAAGAGGACCAACGTAAAATCCTTGGTTCTACCCTTGCCACCTGACATCTTAGAAACTGAATTTGTCTCTGAATGTTTATTCTCCTCTATTCTCCATTTTAACAATGTAAATATTTGACTTTGCAGTTGTGACGTTAGTATAAACCTCAGAGTAAAAACTTGGCTTAATTAAGACCATCAAAATACCTGTCAGCTTTGTGTATGTACAAGAGGCTGGGTCAGAATTAGCTACCTACAGGTGATGCTGCGTCTGTTTCAAGGGCTTTTTATTCCTTATGGCAGAGTGTCTTTCAAAGGTGAATTTTGCAGCAGGTACTTAGGTAAAATTAGATAACAGAAAAGACAGTTTATATTCCTTTAAATACTGAAAGTTAGGTCTTTTCCTAAAACTTCTTTACATGTACTTTCTAAGAATATGCTGTCACATGTGGGGTGAGAAACACCAGAGCAAGTATGGCATAAATACAGCTGAATTTTAAATACCCTCTTGTTTTATGTCTGCATTCTTCTCAAAGCACACAAAAACTCCTAGAGATCAATCTAAATGAAACAGGGATACAATCAATTAGCTTCTTCATTTGCAGTAGATGCAAAAATGAGAAAGAAGAGATAATCTTGAAAACTTGCTGGAAGTAGAAAATAAATGTATGGAGAGAAGTACATGGATTACTGTGATCTTTAATAGTTGTGTTCGATATTACGGCTAAATTTAACAACTGTCTTAGACAGTTTTTTTTTCAATTAAGGACTTTATAGGATAATTTGCTGAGGGGCTGAAGGCTCCACCACAGATCCAGTGGTACTGAGGTCTGGGTGAACAGAGAGCTGGATTGCAAACAGCAGCACTTGAGGTTTTGTACAATGCAATGCCAGGTGCAGCCTGATTTCATCAAACAATAACCCCTGGCTGATGGAGTGTAATATGGCACATCTTCAAGAATAAATGAGACAAAATATTCCAATTACAGACTAATCTTACTTCTTTCTATCCTGAGCCAAGCGTTTGCCTCAATTGCTCCACAACAAATTACCCCAGGAGCAGAAAGCTACCACAGAGGATAACAAAGTGGTGTCTGCTCAGGGAGATTAACTGTTGATCAGATTCTCATATTAAGAGTTCTTGAAGGAAAAGAAGCAAACTAATTCATAGCAGATGAGACGCTGATGTCTTGTTCTTTGTCTTCAGAGGAGCCTTCTGTGCTGTGTTCACTGGGATTTTTTGGAAGCTGCTTTTGGAGGATTTGTGTGTTCATTCTGCACAATACATGCTGCAATAAAAAAAATTATCAAACTCACAGGCATAGTTTCATGGGGGCTGGGAAATTTTGAAGAGTTGAGTTGATACTATTAATGTCTGTATTCAGCATCTCTGAGAGATTTAATTAATGATCTGTCATTAACACTTTCATGTATTGTGTATCTTTTTGTATCTTTCATGATCTATCATAAGAATGTATTTCTTTTTGTCTTCATTTGGATTGTTTTAAACTGAGGCTGATTTTGCCCTGCATGCTGCAGAGGGGAATTCATAAAGAAGCCAAGCTGAGATGTAGAGAGACAAGCAATGTGGAGGTATTAGTTCCAGCCATACTGTGAATGTACATTACACTCGTGCTCAAGAAGTTTTAGGGAAGAACACCAATGAATGTGCTGCAGCTGGAGGCACTCCTTTTTACTGTGTTTCCCCCTCCACATCCCCAGTAAATATTTTTATGTAGCTGCTCTAATGACAGCCTTTGAGTGCACTCTGCAGTCAGAGCTGGAGGTTCTTTGCAGTCATCCACAGCCTTCCCTGGGCCTTGGATGGATATGGAATTCCTCCTTTGCTTCCAGCTGAATAGAGTTGATCCACACAGACCCTCTACAGGGTTTGAAGTGCTTCACACTCAAGTACAAGTTACTGCAATGATTAATTAGTTTATAAATATTTTCTACAGCTTAACAAATTGTATCATTGCTGCGTTGGAAAGAGCCACTTGACACTCTGCGTGTATTTTAGGCTATGAAAACCAGCTGCAATTTTAAATGTGTAAAACCACTCCACTGGAATATCTCTATGCAGATGGGAGACAAAACTCAGCCAAATTTTTCAATGAATGGTAAATGGTCATTGTTTTGAGAAATTAAGGGTTTAACCTAACATGGTATCTAAGTGTAACACTTCACTTGTGTCTCCTTTACTATTAAACACCCAGATTCAGGTTAATTGAGCTGCTTTGCACAGACTGTTAAAGACAGTTCCTCACATCAGCTCTCTTTGCTTGCTCTGTGGAAAATATTCTCTTGAGAAGACCACGTAGGAATTTGAAACAAAGCCCAGCAACCTTACATGGTCCTGACTTATTCCTGGGACAGCCCAAACAGTGACTCCTGATGATTGTTTGCTTGCCCCTCAGTTTAAAAATGTGGGTTTTTTGACTTTGTTTCAGACTGAGCTGAGCAGCATACTCTAAATCCCTTTGATTAACAGTTGCTGGCACAGAAACATTATGGAACACTGGAAAACACTTGAAAAACATGATTTTCAGAATATTAAAAGAAGCTCAGAGTGAAGGAGCTTTGATGAAATGCAGCAGGTCACTGTGCAGGGAGGCGGCTGTTAAATGTGAATGTATGGAGCAGGAGGGGTTAATGAGGGGGGCTTCTGTTTGTTTTGGAGGGTGGGATTATTGGTTTGCAGATGCTTAGGCTGTGGATAGCTCTGGTAGATAGAGATACAAAAGCACGGGTGAGTTGTAAAACAGAGGTGCTGATGGAAAACAAACCTTTGGGGAGCCACCTGATAAAGTGCTGGGTCCCCTTGGGAGGATGGTTCAGCTGCAGGAGCTGATGAATGCTGATGAAAAAATGGTTCCCCCCAAACATCCCCCCACGGGATGACTTTGCTGTTCCTTTCCCCCTGCTCTGTGAGTAACTGGGAGTGCACACCTTGGCTCCAGCCAGGATGTGCTCCAGTTCATTGCGGGTCCATTGCTGCGTGTGCGGATCACCTGTGATGCTATAAACTAAATTGTGAACGTCTTTGCCAGTGTTTTGGATTCTCAAATTGCCTGTCTATCCTTGAGGCCTCTGTAGTCAGCCAACTGCTCTGGGCTAGGCCAGCCAAACTGCTTGGCAAATTGAAAGGCGTCTCATTATGGATAATTTGATTTAACATACCTGCTGACAAAAGCAGGTGACTCTTCATTTAGCTAGTGAGATATTAAGGCTAATATTTCAACAGCTTTGGAATTATAGTATGATTTTTTTCCCCCCTCTAGATTAATTTAGGGAAAAATTGAGCATTTTTGTAGTTTAGTTGTTGCAAAACTCCACGTACTCACTTTGCAAAGTGTTTCAGCAATCCACATTCATGTGAATAACTTACATTTACACTGCCTAAAAGGCTCCTGCTTGCTTTCTCCTTTCACTTAAATAAAAACCGGAGGGGAAAAAAACCAAAAAAAAACACCTATTCATTTCTTTCCATGCTTTCTCAAGGGTAATTTTTTCAAATGTGAGTCTTACATAACCTAGAGTTCAGGTGCTCCTCTGGTAGGTAATTCTTACTGGGAAGGCATTGTTATGATGGCTCTAATTTCTATGTGGTAGAAATTTAGCATGGATCTTCCAGTCTTTCACCAGGTGCCAGAACTGTGAGAGCCAGGCCCTAAATCCAAAAGATTGCCCTGACCAGATTTAGAAATGTTCCATGATGCTTCTGTTTCCTAATAGCAAGGCTTCAAAAACCATTCTTTCAGCCTCCTGAAATCCTATAGAAAAATGGGACAGAACAGGTATGCAACTCATTACTTTGTACCTTACTGCAGTGCAGATTTTAATGCACCATGTGGGGCTTTTTTTAAGGCCCTTATTTCTTCAATCATAAAGTTCTATTAATGCAACACAGGTTATCCTGTTGGATTACAGGGTGTGCCCTAAAATTCTGATCAGAAGCCTCAAAAACACATTACTGGTGTACTTGCAGTAAAGGAGAAGCCTTCCTGCTAATTCCCTGAAATGTGTGCCAGGTCTTCAGGGCATGCTATGTAACGTGGCCCCAAGAAGAAATGTCCTACTTTCAAAGCTGAGGAAGTTAAGACAATGAATTATAGAATTAGCTGGTGAGGAAACAATGAAGGAGACACAAGAACTAACTGCAGGGAGAGATGTTGCAGGGATGTTTCTAAACTTGGACACTAGGGCAAAAGAAGTGCTGCTAAACTCATTTGCACATGCACATTAAATGTATTAACCATCTTCTTGCCTTATGTAACATGTCTAAATAATTTAAATGTGATCTTTATGTAACTGAAAGAACATATTGCTTGAAGCAAAGTGTAAGGGGTAGGGGGAAGGGTTTTGATAAGAAGATTTCCTACTCCTTTAGCTGTAGAAATGATAGCCCAAGTATTGTTTTTCCACAAGTGTTTGGGCTAAATTTGAGTGAGATGTGCATTGGAAAAGTCCTAAGAAATTAATGAGAGTTCCTTTGCTTCTTGCAACCTTAACTTGGGCTATGGCCATTATTAGTTTAGAGGAAAACTGTCCTCAGTAGGTTGGATTTGCTGCATCCATTGTGTATACTGAAAATCCTCCTTTCAGTGGCAGAAAACAGATCATCGTTCAGATGCTTTTTTTTTTTTTTTTTTTTTTTTTTTTTTTTTTTTTTTTT